>JBBJLR010129266.1:15000-17804 GCA_037577145.1 Brachypetersius gabonensis | reverse complement strand
TATAGAAATAGAAAAGAAACAAAAGGAAACAGAAAATCACAGCCACGTGTCCAACCAAAAATGGCAAAACCCGGCACGTGACTGGGAACCAGGGCCTAAACATGTCCGAACCGTCACAATATCAGGACACTGAAGACCCCCAAACACGCTGATCATTTTTCATACAGAGGTTTGGTCAAATGGGTTTGATTCCTGAAATTTTTGCTGGAAATATGAGTCTCTTCACTAATTGTGACAAGCTTCTGATGAACGCATGGGCTCTTTAAAAGCAACCAAATTTTCTTGATTTCTCAGTTTTTGAAAACTCACCTGTATGAAATCTCACTTCCAGTGTTTTACTTCATCACTGTCTAGAGTCTGGTTGTCTGTGGAAGCAACCCTGTGGTGTGTATAAATTTTCAAATGGTCTAATCCTGCAGCATTGGCAGCAACAAAACTACTAGTGCCTCTACAGGCACCTATGAAAAAACACTGATATTTACATCTATACATATGCATTGTGACCCAAAATAAACATGTAGTCTCCAGGGTTTTTTCAGACCTTCATACAACCTGATGGTGCTGAGTGACGACTTTAAATATTGTTCTAAACTGCTCTGACTTTTAAATCAGCATCTCTATAACTTTGACAATCATTCCAGTCCAGTGTCTGTTAAATTCCTACACAAGCAACTACACAACATTCTGCTTTATGAGAGACTGATTGGTGATCACCTGAATCACATCTTATTTAATGAGGAAAAGTATAAAACACTGCTGAAATCGACGCCCTCCTCTCACACTGAGACCAGTTGGATGATGAAACACTACTAGAAGTTCGTCAAAGGTCTTTATTGCCGTTTTGTTTAAGAGAGAATGAGAGATTTGTTTGAATCGTTTCTCTCATTTTGATGTTTTGTCATTTAAAATGATGCTTTAAAGAACAATATTTTAACTGAAAAATATGAGAAATATTGCAGTTCAGCACTATTTAAATACTAAGGCAAATCTCTTCAGTTTAATACTTGCACCTAAAACAGGTAGAAAAATGATAAACTGAACATTTCTGCAGGAGCCCTACATTCTTCAGATTCTCTAGTCATTACTGACAAATTATTGCCACTTTACACATGGCACACTACATATAGACTATGAGGCCTGTTGGATATCTCATGTCATGGCCATTAATGTGGAGTGCTCCCCTCTTTTCTGTGGCTGGTAAGCCTTTACTCTTCTGGGAAGGTTTTCCACGTGGTTGTGGGAATTTGTGCCCATTCAATCAAAAAAATGAGAGGTCAGACACTGACCTCACAATCAATGTTCCAATGCATCCCAAAGGTGCTCAGCTGAGCTGAGGTCAGGGCTTCCTGCACACCAAACTTGTTAAAGTGTGTATTTATGGATCATGTGCTGTGCACAGGGGTATAGTTTGTGCAGCTAGAAGCATACAAATTGTGCACGGTGAGCTTAAGCTTGTGTGCAGCAGCCATGAAGACGGCCATGAAAGCTGATTTTATTAAGCTCAAGATGCACAGCAGTGTGCTGATGTTGCTTCCAGATGTAAATTGAGAGTCTGTAATGCAACAGAGGATAAGCAATTTTAACATGCCTCAGCTGTCTGCAGCCCCATTTAGAGGCTTGTGTAGTCTAACATTTTGCAACTCTTGTTGCTCCTAGACTTCTAGGAGTTCTAGGAGTTCTCTTACAGTTGGCTGGGGCAGCTCTAGCAGGGCATACATTTCACAAACTGACCTGGCTAAGTTTACACTCTATGACACTGTCTTATTTACAGTCACTGAGCTTTTCCTTACAACTTTTCTACTGCCAGTGCTTGTTTATAGAGAGGCGTGTTCTTGATTTCATATTTGTGTGATTGCCTTCAGAGTCACTCTGTCATACATCTATGCATTAACCTAATTTCTTATGGTGTGCTAAATCATTATCACTACATGCAATGTCTTATGGACTATTGTTTATGAGGTGCTATAGTCTCATCCTGTATAATATCACTACTTATGTCAGTATTATGGGCAATAATAGAATAGAAAGAGAACAAGAATTATTTTTGTTAACTAGTCAATCATTTTATTTATAGTATTTATAGCCACCTCTCTTACTTACCACAGCATTTTGCATATATAGGATAGTAGATTTAGTACAGAATACTGTCTGGAGAGTTTTATTTCGACTTTCTATTATATTTGATAGTGTTCTTGTTTTTGTGTAGTAGTAGCCTAAGCAATTTCCTTCAGGATCAATACAATTTCGTAATTCTGACACTGAAACCCCTAAAATCAATCATTAGTTGGGGTGTCCATATTCTGATTAATGTATGAGCAACGTCATGAATAATATGAGCATCGAAAAAACTTGCCTAAACTCAGCTCAATCATATGTTTTATGTCTTTTATGTTCTCTAGCTGTTCATAAATGCATTCCTGAGCCATTACAGCAGATTAACAATTAAAAAGCTCAAAACGAAAAAATTCAGAACGAGCAAGCACACAAACACATATTAATATACACATAAACATCTAGATCACTCCTACCTTAAATATGCCAGACATAATTACAGAGAGGTAAAACTAATCACTTGGTGAAGTTTACCCCACAGGGTTGAGGAGATAAAAGAACAGTCTTACAGCTGTTTGAGCTCCTATATGAAGCTGCATCCCACATTCTACTCAGCGTAGGCTGCCCTGTTTCCTTCTCCAAGCCATGCGCTCACATTTATATGCATATAAGGTGCGTAAGCACCAAAGGCCCATATATTACATGCCTGTCCTCCGTAGTTGTAATTAGGTTTTAAAGCTCCACAAGGATGG
>JBBJLR010129266.1:0-10000 GCA_037577145.1 Brachypetersius gabonensis | reverse complement strand
TCCTCAAACATGTGTTCGGGTCAGAGACGTAGTTCAAACATACTTGACGTCACCTGAGCAAGAAAAACACACAGAACAGCTAAAAAAAGAGGTAATTACTTTCATTAGGCACTTCTAGTCATTATCATTTATCCATTTATTTCATAAACTGCAGATTTTGTTTTCTTGTTGAACGCCTGTAAAACTAAATAAATAAAACACTTTACTTTCTAAGATCTGTATCAGTGCATGTCTGACAACCTATAGCTGGTTGTGTGGTGATGCAGAGCCAAATCCTGTCCTTTAACTTTAAATGCACTTATTAACTGTTTCATCTCACTAACTGTCACTCAATAGCTTGCATTCTAATTCTAATTCTAATTCTAATTCTATTAGGTAACTTTTGAAAAGTCAGTAGTGATGAATAAAAAATATGACATTTTCTGACTATAAAGATACTCAAATGGTCAAAATACTGTAAATGTATTTGTAGGCAAAAAATATTAAGAGTATGTTTTAGTAAATGTTAAGGAAATAATATTGAAAAAAAACTCAGTGTGGGCCAAAATGTTTGAGTGGTGGTGTATGTGTATATAGAGGTATGCATGCATATTTGGATCTGTATGTGTGTGTGTGTGTGTGTGTATTTCTATAGATATTATCACAATATTTATCCCTGTATTTCTTATTGTATTTTATTGTATAATGTATACTAAAAAAGATAACATTTCGACAGCATAACCTGATCATTTTTCACCCATTTTTTCCACATTAACTGTATCGTTCCAGATAATATCTGGTCAGTTGTGGTACTACGGTGGTCCTTTTCTATTTAGAATGGGTAAGACAGGGTGTAATAAATTGCAACACATGGCCCACAGTCAGCAACTTTACCCAGAATGTGTTTCTGATAAAATGGCCTGTGAGAGTGTGTCTAATAAACTGACAGTATATTCTTCTATATATTCCATTTCTGAATGCCAGACCATACTGAGCCAGCTCTGTAATACTTCAAAGGGCTATAAAAGTGAATGGCAGGGAGATAAGGCAATGAAAGCAGGGAGATAAAGCGATAAAACTCCCTTGGTCCAGCCTGCGGGGGTCCCACAGAGCAGGGAGAGAGGGACGTCAGGGAACGAGGCAGAGCATCTGTTCTTCGTGGAAAGAAGGTTCAGCCCGGGACAGCGGCAGGGGAACCATGCAGCGGTTGTCTACCCCAGGCTTCATGAATAAGTGATGGATTCAGCTGAGGTCATTATTCCCCACAGGACCCGTTCCCCAGTCAACAGACCTACAATAAAAAAGACGCTTTCATCACAGTAAACCCACTGTTTAGTGCATAAACCTGCTATCTCACAGCAGGCCGCCCGGATTGTAAGTTAAAAAAGGATAAGCCTGCTCGCAAAGTCATTTCTGTGAGGCGCTCTTATTGTGGAATAGCTTTGTGCCCGTTCTGCAGTCATCTAATGGATGACTCAATTAAGGTGGAGAATCTCATCACCTCCGTAATGGCAAAATTCAGGCGCGAACATTTGCGTGGTAATGAGAAACAGGTGCCGGGGATTTTTTAGTAGCGCATCATTTGCTCTCCAGGTTGGATTCCCTCTTCAGGCTCTGTGGTGGTGCTCCAAGGTCATGAGGAAAACTTAACGGATAAAGCACAGCCTTAGAAAGCGTCCAGACCGTCTGTGATCTTTTTGCGTCCAGAAATAGAGCAGAAGTGCCTATAATATCTGACCATAACATCTGTCTGATTACATAAACCTCCCTCCATGTCAAAACCAAAACGCAGGAAAACAGCCAAACACGTATCTGATGCTGTATCAGATGCTCTGACTAATCAGAGTGGGTGGCGTCTTCCTGTGAGGGAAGTTAGAACCACAGCTCCAGTGCACAGAAGCAGTCAGAAGTTTAGACACACCTGATGGATCGTTCAGAATCAGAATTAGAACATTTCATTGATCCTGAAGACTGCTTATGCTATGATCTGCACAGACACAAAGACAATAACAATTAAAAATATAATAGGAACTAAAAAAATCCTAATCATGGTTTGGAGTCAAATATCATAAGTAGTGATGCTGCACATAGTATGACTATTGCCCAGAATAATAACAATGCGGCACATAATGATAATGATGTGTGGCAGGTGTGGTGCGGAGGAGTTATAGAGTCTGAAGGGTGGGTGTTTAAGGAGGAAGGAGTTTCTGTGGTGCTCAGTTAAGCACTTTATGCTGGTGAGTCTATGTCTAAAAGCGCTTCTCTTCTTGATCGCAACACTGTGGAGGCTTGGTGGTCCAAATGTTACTCAGGAGAAGTCACGCTAAGGTATGATTTCACTCATTCTTAAAGTTCTTAAACCCAGGGTTCTCTGATACAGGAACTATGAAGCGAAGCTGATATCTGAAGTACACAGCTGTGTACGTAAAATGAATAAAATGCACATTTTACCACAGTAACCCAGTATCGCTACCAACTCTGCTCTACTGGAGTTAAACAAAAGTCATTAAATATCAGTCTGGAGTATAATTTAAATGTCAGAAATATCAGTCCAATATTTCTGAATAAATTTGCTGCCGTTGAATGAAATGTAGGGTCAGGAACGCTGACCAAGGATTCTTATTGGTTCAGCATGGTTTGCTGATCTGGGCATTGTGGGGCACTGCAGGCAGGTATCAATCTGTCATGCACGGGGTGTGAGGTGGGGCGCAAAGTGCAGGTTCCTTTGGATGGACTTTATTTACAAAAAAACAGACTCTACACAAAACAGAACATCAATAGGTACGAGAGCCGTTAAACAGAAAACATAACAAAGACACATAAGGCATGGATAGCGTGGGGGTAAGTGCGAGGGATAACCAGTAACTGAAAACAAAACTTTTGGAACTTAAATACTAAATACACAAAGACAGAAACCAATTACAAAACATGTTCACTTAATTAAAACACAGGACACCTGACATCGTGTCTACAGACACAGACATACACCCTTTTCAACTTAAAAGTCCCTCTAACAAAACTTAAAAACTGAGACCTTACACACTGAGGCTGAGACCTTACACACTCATGAAGAAGCTTTCACTGTTTTAAATAGTAGATCAGCATGGTACCACACCACTAGCAACAGATTCAACAGGTAAAAGATATTCCACGTTTATTTGATGCGCATATCTGACCTTGTATGTATTGACTGAATTAAACATGGTTCAAATTATATTCACATTCAGTGAAACGTCCAAAAAGCCAAGTAACTTTTTTCCTCTCAAAGTCTCACACATTATTAGTCCAAGCATGATTGAGTTCTATAACTTCTTTATTATGTTTCTGTCCAGCCCCCGAAGGCCTAACCAATGGGTGAAAAAGCTTGGCTGCATCTACCTAGACCCTATCGGGAAATAATTCAGTTTGGATCATTTTTCATTTACTGTTTCCAATCTAACTGGAATTCTCAATCAAAACATAATTATTAAGAGTAGGACTGCAAAACATGCATGACAAGCTTGAATCAGTTCAATAGAAATGTACTAAAACTAGAAAACTAGTGATTCTGGGGGAAATTCCCTTTGTAATGTCTGCAAGACACTGAGACAAGAACAATATAAAATATAAAGTCTAAATAAATACAATAAAAATCTGTAGGGAAAAAACTCAATATAAAGACAATGTGCTTTATACAGAAATGCAGGATATAAATACTATAGATAAGAAACATAGTATTACAGTAAACTATCAGTATTGTTTAAGGTCTAGATGGTTACACTGTCCTAGAATGTAGAGCATAGAAGACATTTGAGGGTGAAACCCTAATATAACTAGTTTATGTCCAAACATTTGATTTATGTTTATGTACATCTTTAATGTGATGCATTTGTGTATGACAGGTGCAAACTGGCCACTGAGCAGGATGGGAATAGCATGTGGGGGTGGGTGGGGGGCAGTAAGAGATGCTAAATTTCAGCAGTGAGAGTGAGAGCAGACGGAAGCAAGTCAAGCCAGGATGAAAAGTGGCAGTGTACTCATGCGAGGGGAAAAACTGTCAAAGGAAAATGTAAAACATCGTCTTCCTCATCCAGTCCAGGCATAAAATTTGCTCCCATTTTCTCTAATGAGAACATAGTGGCAGCAGTACAGAGGCTTCAAAGCTTGAAAAGAGATTTTGTGTGTATATGTATGTGTGTCTATGGCATTTGTGGGTTTATTAACATGCAGAGATCTCAGTCATCCAGGCCCATATCTCCCTCACTGCAGGCTGCTTGAACATGAAGAGGATGTGGAGAGGAAGTGGAGATAAAACGTTGAACAAAGGCTGGCACAGTGACTGAGATTTAACTTTCGCTCTTTCACACAAACGCAGCTGAGCTGAAGCAGAGAGGTCCCACGGAGCCACACGTCACGTTTATCGCCTCGCTCTCGGTAGCACACAAAACACACCTGCATATTCATGAGCACTAATGTTGCAGTGCATTGTTGCAGTGTATTGTTGCAGAGCCGGATGAGCCCTATCTGGGTACACTTCACAGGTATACAGGAACCGTGCTGCACCTAAATCGCCCTGCGGTCGTACTGACCAGCACGCTTTGATGCTCCAGTGTATCTCAGACTGCTAATTTAAGCTTCTGACTCAATTCTCTATCCCCACAGTTTATGGCCAGTCATCCCAAAACCGCGTCCATGGAGTCAAACCAGCAGAATGTTTTCTGTCAGAGCTGCTTTAGAGGATGTGGTCTTTTAGATACTTATAGTCTTCTTTTGAAAAATTCTCTACCTTTAGCCAAGCAGTGAACACCTAACCCCGCTAAGTCCTCAGTTCCGTCTCAGTCTACTCCGTGCAGACAGGGATCCCTCTGATTGTCCTTTGATTATTGAACAGTCTTTCCTAACCCACAGTCCTTCACACAGCACTCCGTCACTCCTGTTAGGACACAGAAGGAAGAGAGAGAGAGAGAGAGGGAGAGAGCAGGGGTGGAAACCGTCAGAGAAGCGTGCCACTCGTCTCTCTACTGCAGCTGTTCTCCGCAGCTCGCTGTGAAGCTTCTGTCTTCAATCCTTGTGGCTTTCCTGGAATGGAAGAGAACTCTGAACACAGTCCCCACACACTCACACCCGACTTCCCCCAGCACAGCTCAGACCACTGGGCAATACGTTTTTAGAGTGCTAAGACTCGACAAGATATAGATATGTTTTCTTTTACATAGGTAAGGGTTCCCGACCCGTCCAGCTCACAAACTCAGACTCCCCAAGATGTTGGTGACCACGCACTGTTGCTCTGGCTCGACCGGGTTTTAACCATTCACTCAGCCAATCACATGACACATTCACTTAGCTCTTAATGAGCCCAGCTGTCCTCATTCACTCATTCATTCACACTGCTCCAAACGAGCACACCTGGTGACACTCGTACTCACATTCACACACTTCCAATCCAGAGCCCCTCCCTAGTATTCTGGTGACCTGCTTCTCCTCTGGGAATCCTCAAAGGTTCCCCAGACGTCACACACAGTAGTGCTTGTACTTTCCAGTTGTTCCTGTTCGTATTTCCATTGTTGTTGTTTTTCTTCATGGACACAGAAAAAAAAAGAAAAAAATGATGGTCTCTTTCCTGTCTGTTGTCCTGATGTTTTTTCGAGCAACACAGTCACCACGGCTGCGGCCCACTTTTGGCCCTGTCATCGAGGACTGTGACTGCTCAGGTACGGATCGCTTTATTTGTAATGGAAAAACATTTGTTTGCACGGTTCCTTTCTGCGCACCATGAGGTAACATGGATGAAAATATCTGTTGCATCTGCAGAGATCAAGTTAGAGGGAGTGTATCCTTCTTAGTGTCAGATCTTCCTACCTACCTGCCTACCTACAGTGTTTCTTCCAAAATCAGGGGTATTAAAAGGGAGTTCTGCTGTCCTGGGATGACATTGCTAGATGAGAGACTTCTAATAAGAATTTAATTGTTTTTAGCAACTAGAGAGGTCAGGTCCTGATGTTGGATGGTTAGTTCTGGATCACAAACTCCTCCATTGGAGAAAACCTCTATTACTCCAGAACAGCCAGCTCCACGGTTCCTCAGACCTGTGCTGGGGGGTTTAATACCTCTCTAGCTGACACCTGGCATAATTCATGGTGATCTCTAGCTCCAGTGTGGCTGCTTCAGAGCGTCCCTTCTTATTGGCAATGCTTTTCTAAGGAGATTATACAGCTGTGTGTGTGCAGCTGAACACCTGGGTGACGTAGGGGTGTTTTTTTTTAAAGCAGCTGAATTCACCAAATAGAAGGGTGGTCTGGATACTTTGGGAAATATAGTGTCTCCCAAATGCTATGCATTAGCAATGTAGCCGAGAGCTGGAAGGAGATTGTGAGAGTATTGTTCCCTGTCAGCGAGCAGAGTCTCAGGCAGGCTTACTGCTGGCCTGAGCAGTGGCCTGAATAACCAGCGCAGACAGAAAAGAATGGGAGCAATAACCAGAATCGCTCACAGAGATCTGCACATTTTTAGCCCACTCCACATTTCTCCGAATCATTCTCTCACAGGCTCAGCCGCTATCGACATACTCGTACTGGAACAAAGAAGGGATATTTGTATGTACAGCCATGGAAACAAATAAGAGACCACTTATTTTTTATTTTAAATGTTTGTACAGTTTGCGGCTGTGTGTGCGTGTGTGTGTGTGTGTGTGTGTGTGTGTGTGTGTGTGTGTGTGTGTGTGTTTATTGCTTGTCAAAACCATGTGTGAACACCTAGCCTTCCTGTAACTTAAAATATATTGTCTATAGTTTTGTATAGCATAGTCATTTTTATATTATGTTGTATAGTTGTCTATGGTTAGGCTTCTACTGCTCCACTCTGGTGCTGTAGCAATGCAAATTAAAGGGTTTTCTAATCTAACCATATGTTAAAGTCTATGCAGCTTGTATTATAGAATAAACAATATGACATTGGTAAATACTATTGCCAGTAATAATAACAATGCAAATATAGTAATACTGGCATCATTTTAACCCCTTGTTCTGCACCTAAAATGTTTCGGTGTTTGCAGGATTTTTGCCCCAAAACTGGTTCATTATTATTTTGATATACTTATAAATACTGTGTATATTTTTAATAATGAACTGTCTATTGAATATTTAAGCAAAGCCTTTTCATACCCAGGAAGACACATTGAAAGGTGTTCAAGGGGGCGTTCAAAAAATGTATGTTCCAAAAACAATGCACACCATGAATGATAAACCCAACCCATTTAGGCCAAAAAATGGTCCACTTCTGAGTGTAAAATTTAAAAAGAAAGAAGAATGTCACAATTTTAAAATAAAAGTAATATAAGAGAAACCTTATATAAGCCTCTCAGGGCCACACATTGGAGTGATATTCTCACAACTAAGCCACGAATGAATACATTAAACATAATGCAGAATGAACTGTATTCATTAATGTGTATCAAATATCAATATTTTTAGTTTTGCTTTGAGCTGAATTTTCAGATTTGAGATCCAGAACAAGCAGCCCTGAATACAGAGAGCAGAGACTCCTTCATGTTAGTGTTATCTGAGATAGCTACCATCAATGCTACAGGCACATCAGTCACAGTTTATTTTATCTAAGTCACACCTGTGCTCCAACAACACCACCCCCCCTCCGTATGGGACCCTTGCTCTTATGCCCGTGAAATAGAATCAGAATCAGAAAACTTTATCGATCCCGGAGGAAATTGCCACAGTGTCATATTTCATATTGAAATAGTGTCATATTTAATCAAAGCTGACCAATCAATACTGAAGACGCATGAACACTCAGAGCTGTACTACATCACACAAACAGATTCCACAATCGGATCATGGATATTTACTAATGCATGTTAGTTTTGAAACGTTGATCACTCATTAATACCATCTTCATTTTAACTGAATACGTTAACCGGTCTTCTGAGTAGTACATCCTGCCAGAAACATTCTCCATACCAGGACACACAAACAAACACTTTGGGCTACTGTATGTTTTGATGATCTTACACAAAGCGTATAAATGAGATTTTTGGTCATGTCCGAAAAAGACTTGCCACCAGTGCAGGGCACAAAAAGGTTGTCCCAACACTCTTAATTATTCAGAATTGTGTCTTGTGTCTAAAATGCAATAAACCAATCAGAACGGCTCACCACCTCACCGTAAAAAGGCAGGAGTGAAGCTGTGGCGGACTGCTGTTTTATGGCATGTTTACTGGCAAACCAGGTCGTTTTTTGAACTGGACCTTCTTGTGTATCACATATCACTGCTTCTGTATTTATTGTACATTTCCACTTTTTGGAACATTTTCTGATGAACACCCTCAACCAGAACTCAATATTTTTAAATTCTTTTCTTTATTCTTTACTTAAGCAGTTCCCTCTGGGATCAATAACGGTTTCTGATTCTGATTATGACTCCATAATAAAAAAAAGATATGATAAGATAATATATGATAATAATGCAGTGAAAATGATGGTATAGAATAAAAACTATACCAACAGCACAGTATAAAATGCACAGTATAAAAAGTATGTATACATATATATATATATATATATAAATATATGCACACACAAGTATATGCATGTGCATATGTACATACATACACATACCGCGATGAGCTTTGTGTACCCGCACATTTCTAAAACATTGTTTAATTAAATGTCCAGACTTTAGATGTAGCGTTTGCTGGTCAAAAGTGTGATGTCATTGCCTTAAAATAGCAGCATGTTGACTTTGTGCCCAATTGCCCTTCATGTAAAAAGCACCACGCCTACAAGTGAAAAATGCCTTTTCATGATATATTGAATTCAAAAGTGCATTACGATATAATTCATAAGGCAAGACCAAGCTGCAACTTCAGCAAGTACCACCAGCACACTTCCATCTGGTTTACCTGCAGCTGGACAAGTCTGTTGCACTAAAGTGAAAAAGTGAGATGTAAAAGTGAACATTCTGTCATACGTGAACACACCACAACACACGGTGTAAGCAGCATGAAATTCACCCTCTGCATTTAACCCATTCACCAAGTGAAGCAGCGGGCAGCCAGGAACGTGGTGCCCAGGGAGCAGTGTGTGGGAACCGGACTACAGAGGTGCCTAGCGAACTTGAACCCACGATCGCAGGGTGAATGCTCTAATCACTAGGCTACCAGATGCCTAAAGCTTTGAGCATATAAACATACGTGTGTAATGTATTGTTGGTCCTTTATTCAATAGAACAGACAAAGCAGCACACACTGCTCTTCTGCCAGTTTTGTTGATTAGGCTGGTGGACAGGATCGATAGATCCAGATGCTGTGAGTGGTCCTGTTTGAGTGGCCCATATCATGTAAAACCAACCAGTGTTATGATGTACAGTTTTTTTTTAAGTGTCTGTGAGCAGCCCATTTTAAATTCTCTGTTTTGTGATGTCACAAAAGCTAACCACATTTAACTATATGTTCCTTTTCAGCCAACAGCAGTTTAGCTCCACCCTGACCCCTCCTCCTCAATGACATTATAAGGAGTGTTTCAGTCAGAACTGCTTTTTGAATGATGTGTATAGAGCAACCAATCAGAACAGGTTATTTACTCATATCAGTCACAGTAATCCAAACAGATAAACAGACAACAGATAACAGATAAAGAGCGCCAGAAAATGGTTTCATGTCGGCAGTTTTGCAACCTGGGGGATATAAAATTAATAATATGAGCATTTTAACCACCATTGAAACATAAGAACCCGAATGAAGTTTGTACACCAGGGCTGTGCATTTGCTGTGTTGGTTGGGCACCATCCTAGTTGAGGACGTTTCTTGCTTAAGTGCAAGACATCCCACGTTAGCTCAGCTGTAAGATGTTGGACCGGGAAGCAAAACGTAAACGTACGGGTTCGAGACCCTATTCTTTCTCTGGAGCTTTCAACGGGCCTCCTTACGGGTGGGTCGCGGAAGGGAGTTTTTTGGTGCAGCTGGTGGCCTAGTGGTTAAGGCATTCGCCCTGTGATCAGAAAGTCCAGGTTCGATTCCCAAGACCACTAGGCA
>JBBJLR010129257.1:0-12313 GCA_037577145.1 Brachypetersius gabonensis | reverse complement strand
AAACCCAACACGTCCCTCACACTAACAAACCCAACACGTCCCTCACTCTAACAAACCCAACACGTCCCTCACTCTAACAAACCCAACACGTCCCTCACTCTAACAAACTTTGCCTAATGGACTAAGATTCTATTATAAATGGAGTTAGTCCACCAGGACCCTCTCAGATCACACACACACACACACACACACACACACACACACACACACACACACACACACACACACACACACACTACAGTTTTTAAGCTTTTTGTGAAGATTGTTTGAGTTGTTTGTGAAGATTGTATTAAGTTAGTTCATGACATGAACATGTGGTTGTTCTTCTCAGTGCTTACTGAGATGAAGGGTCTTTAGTCTCTGTTTGAAGACAGTGTGGGTCTCAGCAGTTCTGGTGGTCAAGGGGAGTTCGTTCCATCACTTTGGAGCCAAAACTGAGAAAAGTCTTAAAGCATGTCTTTGACTGTTAAGAAGTTGAAGGTTGAACTGTACTGTTCTGTTCTGAATCATCTGTAGAGGTCTAGTGCTCTTCAGAGGAGTCACAGTCACACCAGTAAACCTAGACTTAAAATGAAGAGCTGCCAGTAGGTCTAGATTCTACCGGAGATGGGGTTCGTTCTGCACAGGATCACACGCAAAGAACAGTGTTATAAAGTGTTTTGTGAAGTTTGTGTTGGTTAAGTTGGTTTAGGGCATGAGCATTTAGTTATGAATCTCAAGGAAGAGGAGGGTCTTTAGTTGCCATTTAAACACAGCAAGAGTCTCAGCCTAAAAAGAATATAAAAGGTTCAAGATTCTTAATTCGTCACATGCACAGTCATACAAGTACAACCTGCAGAAGAAGAATATACAATACAATAACAAACAATAATCTATAAGCATTATTATATTTTAAGAAGTGCCATTCCCAGGGGTTTGATGTGCAGCCTCGATAAAAAGGCCTGGGGTCCTAATGCATCTACGGCGTGAGAATAAGATAATAGTCAAGGCTTAGGCAAAACACTGAGATAGTTTAGTTGTTACAGTGAGAACAAGATCATTAAGTTATGACCACAAGATGATTAAGTTGTTCCCACACCTTAGTGGACTGTGGTCAGGCATAGAGTCTGGATTTGAACTGATTTGGTTTATTTGACCATTTCAGTTCATCTAAAAATAACATGATATAGTTATACATACAGCACCATCCAATAATAAAATAAAAAAATAAAAAAATAACATAATAATAATAATAATAATAATAATAATAATAATAATAATAATAAAAAACAAAAAATAGTCAGGATAACACAAAAAAAGCAATAACGCTTATTTCCTTTGTGGTCCTTAAAAAAAAAACAACATTTATGTGAGTCAACTCCTTAACCTTTTCTTAGGGCAGTCCCATTTACAGACCTCTGTAAAGTCTGATCAAGACAGGATTTCACTTACAGAATACCGTAGTTTGATGTGAAGTGTACTATAGATACAGTTAGGTCCATAAATATTTGGACAGAGACACAAGTTTGGACAAATGAATAGAACTGAAAATAAAATGTTAATTTCTAATACCTGGTTGAAAATCCTTTGCCTGAAGTCTTGAACCCATGACTGTCACCAGTCGGCGGGTTTCCTCCTTTTTAATGCTCTGCCAGGCCTTGACTGCAATGGCTTTCAGTTGCTATTGGTTTGTGTTGACTGACTTGGCCATTCAGGAATATTCCACTTCTTTGCTTTATTAAACTCCCGAGGTGCTTTTGCCGTATGTCGCCGCTGAATCAACCTGCTGCATTTGGCTGGATTTGAGCATACAGTATGTCTCTGAACACCTCACATCATCATTAAACATAAAGCGTCCCAGTGCCACTGGCAGCCATGCATGCCCACTCATCACACTGCCTCCCCCAGAGTGTGAATTACCCCTCCATAATGGGGGGGTACTGCCTTCCTTACATTGTTAAAAAACACCCCCCCAAACTGCTATTTTGGCTCTTTTGGGGGGGTCTGGGTCTTGATCCGGGGGTACAGTACCCCCTGTAATTCGAACCATGGCCTGCCCCATGTTTTAAAGATGATGTATTATGCTTTGGATCATGATTTGTTCTTCTCCATTCTTTTCTCTTGCCATCATTCTGATAGAGGCTGATCTGTCCATAGAATGTTGGTCCAGAACTGTGCTCGCATTTTTAAAAAAGTCCAATCTAGTCTCTCTATTCTTGAGGATTATGAGTGACTTGCACCTTGCAGTAAACCCTCTGTTTTTGCTTTCATGAAGTCTTCTCTTTATGGTAGACTGGGATGTTGACAAGCCAAACCTCCTGGAGAGTGTTCTTCACTTGGATGCATGTTGTGAAGGGTTTTTTCTTTACTACAGTAATGATCCTGCCATCATCCACCTCTTTTGTCTTCAGTGGAGTTCACATAGTGCAGTTGAGATAATTTTTTGTGCTGTTATACATTTTTAAATGCTTTTGAAACTGAAGAATTGAATTAAGTGTGCAATCAGAAACAGGATTATTTTACTCGAGAGGCTCCTACAGAAATACTGTATGTATTTAAACTAAATAAACTATTCATACAATATCATGTTTAATCAAATGTAATATAACATACAGCACATGTAAGGGTTAATTACAAATATTCCAACTAAATTTATATTTATTCATTGATTATTTGTTGCTAAGGCTTATTTAGGGGTAGACTACCAAACAGCTTCTGGGAATGCAATGACAACATCTAAACATCTACTACAGGCAAAAACCAGTGGAACCTGTGATTCTCCAGTTATTTTGGAAAGCCATTGTGTGTACAGTTGGACACAAGAGGGATCAAATTACTTCTCTAGAAATCTTAACTGCGATTGTTCCAAAGCACGCACCTCAAATGAAAGTGAAAATTATGTCATACGTGAACACACCACAGCACACAGCGTGAACAGCACAAAATACTTCCTCTGCATTTAACCCATTCACCGAGTGAAGCAGGGGGCAGCTACAAACACAGCGCCCGGGGAGCAGTGTGTGGGGACGGTACCTTGTGGCCTTGGAGGAACATTGGGGTCCTGGATGAATGTTGTTGTCCCGGAGGAACATTGTGGACCAGGAGGAATATTGTGATCCTGGAGGAACATTGTGGACCAGGAGGAACATTGTGATCCTGGAGGAAGATCGTGGACCTGGAGGAACATTGTGGACCTGGAGAAATGTTGGAGACCTGGAAGAAAGTTGTGGTCCCAGAGGAACATTGGGGTCCTGGATGAATGTTGGAGACCTGGAGGAACACTGTGGTCCTGGAGGAACATTGTGGAACTGCAGCATCATTGTTTTTTTTGGCATATTTTGCACACTTACTGATACTGATGCACTGTATGTAGTCCTATAAATGATTGTACTGTTGCTCTATTCATGTCCTGCGCTTATGTAGTCTTGTATAGTCCTGTGTGGTCCAGAGGTGTTACACCATCATCCTGGAGACACGGGTCTCATTTCATTGTGTACTGTGTGTTTATGGCTGAAATGACAACAAACACCTACTTGACTTGACATGAACTTGTTTCCTCCTCAGTCCCCCTAAGTATGGGAAGACAGGTCCATGTGAGTCTGGAGAGCTGAATATAATGCTATTCTTATCTTAACTTTGTTTGCCTTGTCTCTGTCATTTCTCTCTCTCTCTCACTTTTATTACTCTGTGTTGTGTTGTGTGGGAAGGAGGGACAACCTGAAAAACAGCTTAAATCCGTGTCAACTATTTAACCAAGATACTGCAGTCAGAGCATCTATACAACAACTGTCCAACAATAATTAACCAACACCTAGCCCAATAATACATAAGCAGAAGAACAACGTAAGCCATGGAGAAGTCGAGGGAAAGGAAGGGTTTTTTTTTAGAAATAAGTAAGCTGTAGGAAAGGGACATGGTTAGTTGCCAAAGTGCTTCTTGAAAAGGTGGGTCTTCAGGCGACGCTTGAAGACCGTGAATGACTCTGCCAATCGGACCGGAAGAGGGAGTTCATTCCACCACTGGGGAGCTGTCACGTCGCTTGGCTTTACCACAAGAAGAGAAGTCACAACTGCAGGCTTCCATTCTCTTTGTCTTTCTCTTTATTGCACAAAACTTAAACCTGGACCGCATCCCTATTCACCCTTCCCGTCATTACCCCTACAGTCCAGATCCAGGCTGGTTCCTTCCATCCCGGATGATGCGGGTGAGGACTCCGGGACACTGTCTTTGTCCACAGGTCTGGGGTTCCTCTTCTAGAAACCCCTCTGTGGATGTGGAGGCCGTGCCACCTCCAGGGAGCCCCTCGGCCGGCAAGGTGCTTTTAGTCCCAAAGTTCGGGCTTTCTTTCCCGAGCCTGAGCACCCTGAGCACCCTGCCATGAGTCTCCCCACAGGCCCTCCTGTGATCCTTGGTAGGAAGCCCTCTCCGCGGGCCTCCTCTCAACTCTCCTTGAGTCCTCTGGTACACTCTGGTAGGAAGCCCTCTCCGCAGGCCTCTTTGCGGCTCTCCCCGAGCCCTGTGGGGCACTTTGGCAGGAAGCCCTCTCCGTGGGCCTCCTCCCGGCTCTCCTCGAGCCCTCCTTTGCACTCCAGCCTGAAGCCCTCTTCTCGGGCCTCCTCGCAGCTCTCCTCGAGCTTTTCCTGTCACTAGCCTGGTAACTGGGGGCTTTAGCCATGGCGCTGGCGGGGGTGGCTGCTCAGGGATGGGCAGCTGGTCTCTTTTGGGCTTGGGAAGAGGAAGGTGAAGATGGGGCGCAGGCACAGGTCGCTTCAGTTTCTCTGGCTTCTTGCTCCGTGCCGGTCACCTCCTCTGGATCCGCGCGGCCGCACTCTTTTGCTTCTCACCGGCCACGCTCTTTCTGAGTGGGAGCGTTGGTGTGTCGCAGGGGCTGACTGTTTCCCCACGACGGCTCCACCACTCCCCAACCTCGACTCCGCGGCCTGGGAGTGAGGCTCGCTGTACCCATGGAGGGCGAGCCTCTAGAGGCAAGTCAAGCCTGTGGGCTCGTAGCCCGCTCTGCCTGTTTGGGTATAGTTGGTCCATCTGTCACGGTGCTTGACTTTACCACAAGAAGAGAAGGCACAACTGCAGGCTTCCATTCTCTTTGTCTTTCTCTTTACTGCACAAAACTTAAACCTGGCTTGAGGGCCGATACATGTACATAACTGAAATCCAAGGTTAACTTAAATGTAATGGACACTGCAATGGTAATTGTGATGGTGGACCGACAACTGTGGTCCACCTAACCTGAACTTAAATACAAGACAAGTAACACAAGCAACCAATAACATAATACAAACACTTAATCCTGAGTACCCCAGCGGCTGGAACCTATCCCATGGCTATTACCCCGCTGGTGTACTCAGGATGTCAAAATAAAAGCCTTAAACATAAACAAACCCCCAGCGCCCCCCAGTGGCCGCTGGCCAAACATCACAGGAGCCAAGACTGAGAAGAGTCTTGACGCATGTTTCTCTCTTCTCTTGACCGGCTGAGGCTCAAGACGAGCTGTGCTTGAAGCCCTGAGAGGACGAGAAGTGACACGTTTGATCAATGTTGTTATATATGAGGGTGCAAGTCCGTTTTTGATATTTCAGTCACTTCTTCCGCTTTGAAAATGTTACCTTGCTCTTAAAATAACAATCTAATAATAATAATCAAATTGATCCCTAATTCCCCTATTTTAAGCAAAACTCTTTTTAACTGCGCAATTAAGGTTAATTGCTGTATGTCGCCTGAACTAATTTGCTGGACGAACAGTTCATGCTGATACTTAATAAACTCTGCTTGAGATAATACATTTATTAATAAATAATAAAATAATCATTGATTAGTAACTAATCAAGTGATTATTAATCATGAATTACTAAATTAATGAAAATATAGGTGAGTCAGCCTTCTCTGATTCTGGTGGAGAATTTAAATTGAGCTAAAACTTTCCCTGACAACATTGAATAAAATAAATAAAATAACACTGAGCAGTCTAGGTGTTGCACACTAATGCATTCTCCAGCAGGCCCAGTAACCTGTCCATTGTGGTGCCCAGCGTAGCTGCGCTGTCTGACATGCCCACCCTCACTGTAGACTCACCAGGCAACATAACGCCACCCACAGCCTCAGTTATTGGCGTGACATCATAAACAGTGTGCTCTGTGACCCTAAACATGACCCCTCTGACCCTTGCGTTTTAGTAAATACTCATCCAGACGTGCTGGCGGTCCCCTCATTGGCCGTCCACTCACTCTGAGGTTTACTTAGAAACATCACAGAAAGGTCTCGGTCAGGACAATGCCTAATAAACATGGCAGTGACTTCTACAGTCTGCAGCCACCCCAACTTATCCACACTCCCCAGAGCCTGTTCCACTACCTCAGCTGCTTTATTCAACCTAATCCAGTAATCAAGTGGTTGTCCATTGGCATACGGTGTGGTAGCATAGAAATCCGCAAGAGGCATACCGGAATGTGATAACACTGTCAGTTTAACTGGGGTGTCAGACTCGGTGAAATTGAACGGCGGTGCATTCTGACGTATGGGTGTCATTGGTGTAACTTTGTCGCCCATACCATAGATGTATAAGGGCCAAGAGACTCGACATGAGTGGAAAAATTCAGGGAAACGTACATAACCCTGCTACACAAGCTTAGGCTGTCGCAGTAATCACATCTGTAGAATCTGACCACAAACAGCAAACTGGGGTTTGACTTTCGGAAACGAGATTGTTTAGCCTTCAGCAACACAGTCCTTCCTCACCTCTGAGGCCAGTTTTGCAAAAGTTCATTTGACTGTATGAAAAGTAGTGATCTCATGAAAAGGTTTGCAAAACAAATGTGGGCTCCTGCAGCTCTTCCAGAAGTCGCTCAGAGTTGTTTAAAAGGCCTAAATCATGAAAAAACTGGAAGTAATGACTTCAGTTTAGTTCGATTTAGTATCTGAACCTTGTTAGAATGTCATAACAGACTTTTCACTCTCCAGTCCACCTATATAGAAAAATATATGGAGTTCATTTTACAGCTCACAGAAAGCGATACTGTACCCTAAACACCGTTCCCAAATAGAGAAACAATGCATTTAATTATTTATAAAAGGCTAACAGTTTCACAAAGTCATTTATTCAATGCTTCCTCATTTAATGAGCTCTCTGTGACATTGGCAAATCTAACAGACTGTTTTCTTACTTGCCTTTAAGACAGATACTTGTACTTTTTGTAAGAGATTACATTAAAGAGTGTATGACCTTGTTAGCTGTTCAACTATGTTAGCTTTTAGCTTTTCAGGGAGCGAACACTCAGGAGAGCGGGTTGTTTTTACAGACTTTTTGTGTGAAGAGAAAGGCTTGAAGAGGCCATTTGGTGTGATGCTGAGTCGGCCAGCTTGTTTTTCTCTATCTCAATGGTGGCCTGGGTGTGTGTGTGTGTGTGTGGTCAGGGGTGTAAAACACTGAACCATGAGTATCATGTGACAGGGCCTGAAGTGGAAGATTCAATAAAACTGTGAAATGTCAAGTGGCCTGGAGCACTTTCTACCTAACATACAGACACACACTGGGGTGTGTGTGTGTGTGTGTGTGTGTGTGTGTGTGTGTGTGTGTGTGTGTGTGAGAAAGGCTGTGAATGTTGGAACATTGCTGTGAGGATATCGTTGCACTGATTGCAGTGGTTAACACCTTAAAGGAATGAACCACCCAAGCTGTAGTTGACCAGCCAGGACATCTCTGGAGGTTTTTTTTTTTTTGCATCAGTAGTACAGTGCTGGAGCTGTTAATCAGTGTTAAATACTAGAAGTTAATAGTCAGCCATGTCCATAAAAATACATCCCCAACCCACTCAAACCACATGCAGCAGACTTGTGGGTGTGGTTTAGGACTTGGTATGACTTTAATGTCACTAATTATTGCTGTCATGCTGTAATCAAGCTCTAAAAACGCAATCAACACAGTCTTTTCACTTCATTTTAGGAATGAATAGCAACTACCAGCATTTTTTACTCAACGTAAGCAGTCATGCCGAGTTTGAAAACACATTGCTGGGGATATTTACAGAAACGATTTGTGAGACTATTGACTTTTAGTATTTGTTAGTAATGTGGATTCAGTTCCAAACTAAAAAAGCAAAGTTTGGACAAACATCTTTTGCTTTAACGTAAATAAAATCCATCTGTATGTATCTGTGGTATGTCTGTATTATCACTCCTTTTTAAGCACTGCAATTCTCCCTTCACACATAAAAGAACTGACACTGTTCAAGGCTTCGATCTGAGTTAAGTCACTTTGTTTTGATGAGGCTGCTGCTGAAAATGAAGGCTCATTAGGAGTAAATCATGTTGGAGAGTTCTGCAGAATCAAAGGGGACCAATAAGAACAGCAATGAAGCAATGGAAGTCACACAGGTACTTTCCCATGCAGTGTTGTCCAACGCCATATCCATCTGGACTGGCTAATAGGCTAATAGGGTCAACTCCAGGTTTGGGGGAATATCTGATATGGATAGAAGCATTTTATTTTTCTCCATGTGGTCCCCCAACGTCTGTGCAGATGTATGTAGCAACAGTCCCAATTCACTTTTACACAACTGTTTTCCTGCCCTGAGAACTCAACAGGCTGTTCTGGTTACTGCGCCTTTAAAAATAACTTATGTAAATAACCTCTGTTCTGATTGGCTGCTCTGTACTGGCTTTAAACAATACACTCCTTGTGACTTCAGTGAGTGGGACTAAACAGGGGTAGACTGAATAGGCTTGGGGTGTAAATACTTTGAATCTACATGGAAACCATAAAACTGTGTGTTATTATTGCACATTAAATCATCAGTAAACAAGTTATGAAACATATCATTTCTTTACGTTAAGATACCTTTAGAAGTTAGCACAAAATATTAAGGCTGCCTGTAAATGAACTTGTAAGTAAATAAATGACAATTTTATTAACCATGAGTGTGTGTGTGTGTGTGCCTTGCTATGGAATGGTGACTTGTCCTGGGTGTAACTCTATCTTATGCCCCTGTGAGTGCTCTGATTGGCTGCAGCCTTATAGTCCTTTGTAAAAATCTACAAAAACAAACCAAGATGTCAGACTTACAGAAGTTGGAACATTTATAAAACTATTAAACCAGAGCGTTAGTGATCTATCGCACACAGTGTTGAGCTCCAATGCAACAACATTAGCAGCTTCACTATGCAACAGCTCCTGAACAGCCTCTGTATGACATCTGTCCTGTTTACGCAAAAAAACCCTGAGGACGTTTGGACTGTTTTCAAGCAGGACAGTAAGTGAGTGAGAGAGTGCAGCTTATCTTTCTTCTGCAGAACGTTTTCTAAATGATTAATGCTCACTTTCCCAGTCCTTCCGAAAGACCGGATCAAAACCAGGCAAAAGGGTAAACATGATGAAAGTGGGTGGAGGGGCTCAGTGGGTAGGATACTCGCCTCCAGCTCAAGAGGTCGTGGGTTCGAATCCTACCTTCAGCACCACCACTGGGTTCCTGAGCAAGTTGCTCTAGGGAGACTGTCCCCTGTAGTTAGGGAATGAAAGTCGCTTTGGATAAAAGCGTCTGCTAAATGCCATAAATAAATAAATCAATGAAAGAAGGAAGAAAAACAAAAGTTGCAGAAGACAGAGAAAGAGAGACAATGAGCTTTTCTGCCTTACTCCAAATGTTCAACGGCTAAATTTAGTGTGACGAGAAAAAAACGCCACTGAACTTGTTCTGATAAGTGATGGAGTCTTATGCAGCTATAGCTTGGCTGAACATCGAACAGCAATCCATATGAATTAGTCTGATTGTGTGAATTACATACTATAGTAAGAGCTGCCCAGCCTGTCAGCTGGCGAACCCCTCCAAGGCTTCTACATCCTCCTCGTTCGCAGCAGTTTGACAACATGTGGTTTATTTGTTCCATTCCACAGCTATTTTAAATATATGTAGGGGTTAGATAGGGTTTATAAAGTCAATGTAGATTAGATAAGTAAGTAAGTAAGTAAGTAAGTAAAGCTTTATTGTCATCTCAGCCATGTAGGTTACATATAGTATACCAGGGGCCGGCAACCTTTAACACTCAAAGAGCCATTTGGACCCGGTTTCCACAAAAGAGAAGATACCGGCAGCTGCAAATCCCTTTTGACATCTAAAATGAAAATAAGACTGCAAATATTGTTTTTCACTTTTATGTTATGTATAAAAACTAGCCTAGTGTGTTGCTTGCGAAATTTTATTTATTCAAAGAAAACAGGTTGAACATTTAGAACTAAACACATTGTATTTTAATGTTACAAGGTCACAATAATCTTCGAATTTTGAACTACAATAAGAAAACAATGTATTAAAATACAAATAACACCTAGAATGGCATCTACTGGTGTCATTTAATCAAGCTCAGAATCAGAATCAGAATCAGAATTGCATCAATTGTCCTAGCAAGCATGCTCTGTAAGATACATATGGATGTGGTGCACATGGTACACACGTAATTTTACACTTGGTTGTTGTTTTATACTGTTGTGTTTGAGAGACACCATCGACTGAAATCAAACTCCTTGTATGTGTTCGCTCACATACTTGGCGATTCTGATTTTGATATAACGACTGGGTCCGAAGTCCTCTGGACACTTGCTGTGTGGATTGCGTGGATGTAGCTTGCGTGGATGTATGCCAGCAGGCTGCAAGAGTAAACGCCCGAGCATACTGCAACATCGTCGTCTCAGGAAGCCTATTGCGCAAAACTGGGCACTGCGTCAATTGACACATGCAGCCGATAGTGCACATTAGCCATTCTAGTGTTAAATTATTATTTACTTTCCAAAGCCACAGGGAGGCGCAACATAAGGATGAAAGAGCCACATGCGGCTCCAGAGCCGTGGGTTACCGCCCCCTGTGTACACAATGAGACGAAATATCGTCCTCCTGCACCATAGGTGCAACATAGAACACAACAGAACAGCAGCACTCAGATAGATCAACAATCCGGGCAAAAATGGGAGATTACAAGTTAACCTATATATTTATAAATGTATCTATGTTTACAAATACAGTGATCCCCCAGTTTGATGTGGATCAGGAATTGCGGATTCAGTCACACGCGGATTTTTTTAGAGAACCAAACTCACCGCTTTACGCGGAAACCCCCACAATAACACGGAAACTGCACATATCCTCGCCTTTTTTTTTTTTGAGAACCAAACTGTATTACCGCCACAAGTCCAGTGGTGGCACTACTACACTAAAAAGTTGTCAACCTCCATAAAAAGAAGAAGAGCGTCTTGTCCTCCTATTTTAGTGTTTTCCCCAATAAATTTTCAAGTTATCTATCAGCTAACCGCTAATGCTAATGTTTTTTTAAGCAATCAAGTTTTCTGATTGTGATTATTTATTTACCTTTACATTTTCATTATGGGTAATGCATTAAACTGAGTTTAAAATGAAATTAAAGTGTTCTGGGAGCAGATTTGGGGGCATATTTCAGGTTTACACTGTAAAAACAGACATATTTAGACATTTTTTAAACCAAAACACAACAATGAGGTTTTTCAATATAGACCGACAAAACTAGGCCACACTGTCCCCGCACACACACCAAGCAATGGGTCTAACACACATAACAGCATCTATTTACACACAAGCCCCGAGCCACCGATGAGGAATTCTTCAGGAATCTGATGCCCCTAAAAGACTTTATCCTGCTCAACATTCCTTAAATTCCTGCATTCCAAAATTCAGTTGTGCAGTCAGATTTCACCTTTGCCCACATTGTAACAAGAACAAGACTAAACTGTAAACCTGAACATATTTTATATGCTTTTTAAAATATTTTATATTCTTTTCTTATTATTCAATTTCTCATATTGGATTCATTTTCTTACATAAGCCTTTCTTATTTTTCTGTATTCTTATATTTTTCATCTTTTCGTTCATTTCTTTCTTTAATTTATAACTTTCGTTCACAACTATGCCGGTGTACGCCTGCTTTAAACTTTTAATCTATCATGTATCAATTAGTAAACAAAAATGAATGCAGGAAACGAAAATGAATGCAGTCAGCACCTTTAATGTTCATAAAGTCTAACATCAAGTAGGTTTAAAGGGAGTACTGTGCAAAAGTCCTGAGCCAGCCCTTATTTCTTTATATTTTGTTTTGAATCACATTGTTGGTATAACAATACTATTTTATGTCTGTCAAACTTTTCTAAATGAAAAAAATGGCGACAAAGGCTTTACTGCAAACTGCATAAAGATACAAGGTACCTACATAAAGGTGTCCCAACTACTCAGCATTCAGCACCACCAGTATACTGATCACCGCCTGATCATCTGGAATCATCTGCACCTGTTTCTTCACTGAT
>JBBJLR010129215.1:0-17816 GCA_037577145.1 Brachypetersius gabonensis | reverse complement strand
ATAAAAAAAACAAAAATGGATTTTTCTTTTCCCAAAAATCTATTTGTTGCTTACATACTATTTCTTGTTTTTATAGATATCTTATTAGTATGTATAATATAGCATATGCTAAAATATATTTATTTCACCACTTAACTGTTAATAATGTAGATTACTATAACATTTATTATAAAAATCTATAGTAAATTAATAGATATTTATTATTTAAAATGATTTAAAATCATTTCTATTTATCCATACTTGGTCTTACCTACAATACGCTTCCACAAGCACTACCACACCCTTGTAAATGTGTAGTCACGCTGTCCTTTATTTACTATTATGCTCTTCTACACAGATTACTATTCCCTCTGACACACACAACAAAACTTTCTTACATAGATCTGCAAATGATAGTTTATATAAGAGTATAACTGTATATGTGAACCAGTATGTCCATTTACATACAATACTAACCTCACTTATGTTAAGTCACATATACATTTATCATTTGAAGATATAGTATGTGTATGACAGTATAACATGTGTAAAAGAGTATAGTTATCTCTGTTAAAGAGAAGTGTAGTATTTATAAAACAAGGTAGAGACTGAAAGCACACGTTAGGTGTTTTTAACTGGCTAGTGAGTGAAAGCACAAGATAGGTGTTTCTAATAAAGTTGGCAGTGAAGTTCCTAGACAACAAAGCAAAGATATAAATTCTAAAACCTTGAATCTTATTAATATTTGGGTTGCATTCTATGGTTGACCGCTGACAGTTTTCTCAGTTTTCTAAAATGTCATGTCATGACCAAGGTCTAAACGCACTGACATGATCTTCTGCAAACACATAGAGAAGCTCATTAGAAGAAGAAGAATTCACAGATGAAAGATTACTGCTGGTGTTGTTTCACTCTTCCAAAAACAGAATCGTCTACTGGGACAATAAGTTATGGAAAAAGGCATTGCAAGAAAAAGAATGCATGACTTACAGTGGGTATGAGGTTCTTAGCTGGTGTCTGATAAAGTCATCCTAGCCATCTTACCATTCGGGGAATAATATTGTGTCACTCACAGCAGGATCTCCAGTCATCTCTCTGGCAAAAACACACACTTCCCCTACTGTGTTCTGCAAATAGAAACGTGTAATCATATTCTGAAATGATGTCGTAACATTTGTATAGTTTAAAGTGAATACTTTACTTCGTAGCATTCAAGAACAACGACTTAGAAAAACCATTCTGGATCTGCAAAGAACCATGTTCGTAAATGTAATGTGAATGTTTCGATTTAAAGATCCCATGGTGTTTAAAGGTTTATTTACCAATGGTTCTTTCAAGCGTCTTTACATTCTGTTGAAGTTCCTTTGCATTCATCCTTTATGTATTTTTAACATGAACTGAAATACGATGTTGAAACTGGGGAAGTGGTTCTTCTATGGCACTACCCAAAGATCTCTATCTGGAGTGTTAGTATATTGGCCTCAAAAAGTATTTGAACACATTAAGTTTTGGTAAATTTCAACAAAGTTCTTTAGATCACATCAGAACCAAATTATATTTGTTTCAGAGAAAAACATCCCACAGGCAGTGGACTATTTGAACTTCACTGACGGTGCCGTAAAGCACTGAAGTGGAATCCTCAAGCAACGTTTCTGACAATCGTGATTTGCTGGGCTTGTGTTGGTTGATGAGATTGAGAACTCAGAAAAGAACAAAGACTGCTTAGATGAAAGCCTTCAGAAGTCTGCAAAGCTACCTTTTGGAAGAATACTTTGGAATGAAGAGTGCAACCAAACATTCTGTATATTCTCTGAAAATCTTTTACTTATCTCGTCTCAAGCAAGAATTGGATGTCATAATTAACTATTTATTCGTTGTTTCCAACAAACAAAACACCACAGTGACAAGCTGGAAAGCAAAACGGCAAAAGAAGAAAAAAGCAAAGGATGCAAACCTTGTCAATTAAATACATTATCAAAAGCAACATATTTGTTTGGACCCAAGGGCTGAAGCTCTGCAACGACACTTAAGAACCTTCAAAATGCCTTTTAAATGGCTGTGTGACCAATGAACTACCACTTTTCCTCACTCTGCTGTAGTTAAGGTCTTGGTTAGCTTAGGACAAAATCCAAGACATCACAATTTATTTAATAAGTAAAAGTAAACACAGTACATGCAGGTCAAACTGTATGTAAAACAACAAAAACATAAATACATAAATATGATAAACATTTTTTTACAATTTATAAATAAGTGAATGATGGCATTTCCCTTGCCACAATATACACAAACACTCTCACAGAGAGTAGATTCCTTAACAAAGACAAAGCCATTGACTGTCACAATACCATACAGAATTCTCCATTGGAGATCATCTCATTTGTTTCTCTTATATAGATCACACATCGGCACTGTACCCAATCTCTACAAAATGTGTTAGTAATCAACTCTTTGTGGGACACACCCTTAATATAACTTTACATTGGTTCACACTCCTTCCCATCTACCCACCTTTATCAGGTGCAGGCTTCAACTTCCATGACAAGAAGGTCTCTGCGTATTCAGAGAACATGTGATACCTCTGTCAGATTTCTACATGAAAAATGAATGTATATGGCAGCTGCTACAATAAACATGGCCCAGAATGCATCGTTGATAAGAAGATCCATGGAATTAAAAACGTAGAAAATATCAGTTCAAAAAAACAACAAGCAAAATAAGACCATGTCCTACTGGAAAATGAGGACATGCAAGACGTTTGTTGTACAACAGTAACAGGGTGCTGTTCACATTCATGATTGTTAGTTGTATCGTTTCAAGTTCACAAATGAGGAGTATCTGGATCTGTTTCAGACAGAGAAATGAACACAATGAGAACTGGCAGGGAAAACAACGGTATCCTGGGAATATTGTATCCTGGAGGCACTTGTTTGAAATGGTATTCTCAATGTCAGGAATACTGAAACTTGAAGAAACTGTGAAGGCTGGGTTAATCCATTTAAAAGAACGGGTGACAGAAAAAGGAAGGACCATTAAAGTGCTGGTCAGGGAATCAGGCTCTGTGGAACATGTGGACCGGGATTTTATACTACAGTGTTCCTCTGCCGGTATGGCGGTGGTGGCAGGACTTGTCCTGGCTTAATGGCTTCAGACACCGATAAGTACTCTGGGTTGTCAGCCACAGTAGACCGGACACGGCCATTTTGCCTATAGAGTTTCTGCTTGTAGACGTTTATGTTAAGGTTTTGAGAGGGGTCTGGAGGGATCTCCTGGGATGCTTTGACTGGAAGACTGTGTTGCCAGTACTCTGGGTTATCAAAAGTCTTCCAATACTTCTTGCTCATCATCATGGTTCCAGTAGGACCTGGTTGAGATGAGCTGTTTGAGTGGCTAGGGTGACCTGGGAGACTGCTTTTTCCAGTAATTACAGACTTTGCCATATGAACTTGCTGATCTGCAAAACCAGGCTGCACTTGTTGGTTGATATGGCATATTGGACTTGAGGGAGAATGATGTCCAGACTTGCTGGGGTGATTAGTGTGAATAGCTTGGGCCAAAAGGGCATTATGACCATTTTGACTCATGGGTCCACTTTGAGGAGGCTGAACGGGTGGAACTGCAAAATGAACATGTGCTCCTTGGCTGTGGAGATAGGGTCTTCCTGTTTGGCTGGTAAGGGATGCATGGCTGCTGATGCTACTGTTTGCAGTTTTCTGCTGTAAGGCAGAAGCACCATTTTTTTTCAGAGCTGCTTGGTTTATGCCACCTTTGTTATGGAATGTGTTGAGGTAAAGGGGTTCGTTAGCATACTGCTCATCAACCACAGGATATCCATCCAGGGGGCTGTGGTAACCAGGGTTCTCCAGCGCATGAATCTCACCATTCGTACGTCTTGTGGTGAAAGGATTCTCCTCAACAGGATTCAGGTAGTCTACAGAGATTAAGAAAAAATGTCATTACACACCAAGTAACATGTACTAGCACTTAAAATGCAAGCCACCTAAATGCTGCTTGGGTTGGACATATGGTTCTGAAAAGAGCCATAATTGATTTGTCTACATTTAATTAGTGAAAGTGACAATGCGATCGTACGTGAACACACCACAGCACACAGTGTGAACAGCACAAAATACTTCCTCTGCATTTAACCCATTCACCAAGTGAAGCTGCTGGCAGCCAGGAACACAGTGCCCAGGGTGCTTAGCGGTCTTGGGAATCAGACCCGCGACTTTCTGATCACAGGGCGAATTGCCTAACCACTAGGCTACCAGATGCCCCAGAAATAATGTCAGAAAATTCAATGCTACAAGACACTAAATGATCGCTTATTTTATTGCTTATGCACAGTTGAACAGGCCAGCAGCCCAGCTGTCCATCATCAGAACAACCAAAGTATCAAAGTATGCACCAGGTTCAGCTGTGAAGCCTCAGGCCTTTAACCACATTGACAAAATGACAAAAAAATTAAAGACAGTCCATCTTGTGTCGAAAGTTTACTTTAGTTTTGCACTAGAGCTACAAGGGTAATAAAGCAAATGCCAAACTGCAATGCAAAATCATCACACACCAAAGGGTAATCTCAGTAGGATGTACTGTTAACATTACTGTATCTGTAGATCTGTATCTGTTATCTGTAGACAGACGTAATTAAAAAAAACGTAATTAAACTAGATAACTGTCACACTGTCTCAGAAACCACCTAAGCCAGTCTGTTTGAGATTACTTGAATCCACGTGGTTTGAGGCAGGTTTGCTTAGTGCAGTTTCATTACTTGCCACCTATCATAGATTTTATGCAAAACTAAAGAAGCTTACTTCAGATACAAAACATAAATTGACTGCCGCCATTCGAGGTTCTGGCTTTAAGTCACTGCTTTAAAATGAAACTATGCTAGAAATCATTTGCTCACAAACCAAGAAGTACTGAAGATAAAGCCATCAGCAAGAACATTCTCTCACTACCTGAGGAACTCTGATCATCCCGGGGGGCCACACAGCCATCCTCATTAGCACCCCCCCTCTGTGTTATCTGCCCCAAGAAGACAGTAGGGTCAACACTGTAGCGCTGGCTGCTGCTTTCCTCTACAAAACCAGCACCGGGTGGTTTCTTCAGGCTTTCGTTACAGTGCTTTTCTTCCTGGGGGGCCTTAGACAACCGCTGGGTCCCCACTGGATCAGACAGACCTCCAGTAGAGATGGATGACACTCGTGGGTGGATCTCTGCCATTTGATGAGGGTTAAAATCTCCATCATGATGCCAGCACTGACTCTGTTGAAGGAAAAAAATTGTTTTTTGTTTTTCACATGATGGCAAAATGCAAAAAGGCCATATATTATTGTGGACAGCCTGTAAAGAGCTTTACTATAATTGTTTTCAGAGGAAGGTAGTCATAGCTATGGTAAATTATACTGGATTAATGTGGACATATATCAGGATGAACCAATAAAACATTGACTTTAGTGTATCACATGATAAATTAACCTTGTTAAAGATTTTTCCTATCATAACCATCTGTAGCTGCAGCTCAGCTGCTCGTACACTACAGTAATCCCCAGATCAGGAGTCGCGGATTCAGTCACACATAGATTTTTTCTGAGAACCGAACTCTCCACAACACGCAGACATTTCCACAATAACGCGGAAACTGCAAATTTTCTCACCTTTTTTTTTTTTGCTTTTTTTGTGGCAATATGTTTTTTGTATGCATTTTAGTTCTAAATTATTAAAATACAATATGCTATACTAATATACAATTTACTAATAACATAAATAGTAATCTAAATATAAAGTCAGCTAAATTTACAGTTATTGGCGGTTGCCCTCCTCTTCTCTTGTTTTCATTGCATTCTTCTGAAAGCCCTATGCTGCCCAAACACCCTGCCCTTCTGGAAATGCAGCTCAGCAACTCGGGTGAGAATTACAGGCCCAACTGTTGTGGTTAAATTTCAGTAAATACATTACCATTTACGAAAAAGTATACGGGGCAGACAGGTAATCTGTGTGTTCAAGAAAAGTCCAGACAGAGAGAGACAGAAAGAGTAAGAGAGAGAGAGAGAGAGAGAGACAGACAGAGAGAGATAGATAGAAAGAGAGAGAGAGAGCGTGAGAGGGAGAGAGAGAGAGAGAGAGAGAGACAGAGAGAGAGAGAGAGAGAGAGAGAGAGAGAAAAGGACTGAATTTCCGTTCTGCCGCGCTGAATTTAAATCTCTGTCTCTGTCTGACTCTCTCTCTCTCTCTCTGTCTCTCTTTCTATCGCTCTCTCTCTCTTGGTCTCTCTCTCTCTACAATACAACTCGCTGCCGGATGAAAGGTAAATTATTAAACTGTAAAAATGATTGGTGATTACTCCTACATTTGAATGTTTTACTAAAAAATACATTAAATTATTACTATATTTACCCTGCTTGTACAAAAGAAAAGGACAGCGCATACCAACGAAAACACCCGTAAATGAATTACAGTGCAGTCTGTACAACAGTAACATCGGAATTTACATTCTAGCACTGCAGGAGTTCAGTGTAAACTGTACAGTACAGGTATGGGTTTATCTTTACATTGTTGTAGAGTAATGTACGTAAGAGTAATGTATTAAACTGAGTTTAAAATGAAATTCAAGTGTTTGGGGAGCATATTAGGGGTCATATTTAGGGTTTACACTATAAAAATAGCCATTTCTTTTACCAAAACAAGACAACACATTTTTTCACTACACGCGGGTGCTCTTGGAATGTTACTGTATATTCTATTATAGAATTCACGACTCTAGCCCTTTTAATCAAATGCAGCTTTTGAATGGCTTTACCTTTCCAGCAATTCCTTTGTCAGAAACTGATGATGGACTAGAGGATACTATAGTCTCTAACCTAAAATGGTGAAGCTACAGGTCAAGGGTTCCAAAAAAGTGAGGTTTCACTGTGTTTTGATCAAAATACTACTATAGTACTATCTGTCTCATTATGAAGATACAAGACTTCGTACTGGTTTGGAGTCTGGTTTTGCTATGGATGGGTAGGCATGAGGAACCAGATACTCATCGGCATCCATCAGATCTCCCAGATCATCCTCGCCCAGAAGATTCTGGAACAATTTACAGTGGTTGGGACTGGGCAGCTTCATGTAGTCGTCTCCCTGAGGTAAAAAGTAGGACAGAACAGTTCTCATTTCATGCAGGAGCATTGCAGAAAAGGTCTTTATCATGACAGCATCTCTCACCTGGATGACGAGGTACCTCTGAGGGTCTCTGGCCATCCTGCAGAACTCAGCTGCGAGCTCTTTAAACCTGGGCCTGCTGTCAGCATCAATCATCCAGCCTTGAAGAGGGTGATGGAACATGACAATGTTAGAATGTAAGCCAAAAAGACCTTTTTGTGCTCATGCATCAGTTATGAACGGGGGATGGAGATGTCATCATGAGGATATTTTAAAGGCCACGTTGCCTATTTTAAAAGGGATAGTCCATCAGTCTTCAACCTAATCTCAATCTGCATTCTCAACTGCTGAATCCTACAAATGAGCATTTTGCATGTCACTATATAACAATTACACTCCAGCTAATCAGAGATGGAAGAGTGCATTATGGTGTACTAGGAGAAGTATTGTTTATCATTGTTATTAAAGCATATGCGTTTTTCATTTGAATCCATCTATCCATCCATCTATCCATATCTGAACCACTTATCCTGTCCAGGTTTGTGCTAGACGGGGTTTTTGGAGCCTATACCAGCAGTCAAAAGGCCAAGGAATAGAAAACACCCAGCACATGAGCCAATCCTGTCCACTTGCTGTAATACTCATTCGTGTGAGAAACCTGAATAATTTTTAATATTCCAAAAAAATTGTAATGCAATCAGTTGAAGAAATCTGCGGTGGGCTGGTGCTCCGCCTACGTTGTGTCTCTGCCTTGGGTCCATAGACCCTGGGATAGACTCCCTGTACCTGCCACCATAGAAAAGGTTTCGTGGTTACAGAAAATGAATAAATGAATGAATGAATGTTTAAAGGAGAATATCTAGTGCACTATTTGCTGATCTCAGCATTCTAGCCATCCCAGGTTGACAATACTATTCTTATTTCACTAGTAACTAGGGATTTCACTAGGGATTTTCTTAAAAAAATCCCATCTGAAACTTTTTTTTTCTCACTGAAGGCGAAGTGTTTGGAAGCTCCAGGGTATTGGTGGTGTTAGTGAACTGGGTGCTGGTCTCTTGCTGCTTCCCAGGGATGTTCTTGGCATCTCTAACGAGCTGGTTGGTATGGACACTGTCCTGCATGGCACCAACCCTTTGTTTTCCTCTGTAGCCCTTACCCAAACAACAGAGCCCAGTTTGACATTCACTGGTGTTCCAAAAATAGTGTTCCACAAAAATATAGTTTTTTTTCCAGATCAGACGTATTTATGATAAGAACGTCATATATAAGGAAAATTGTCAAAATAATGCACCATTAACTACAGATTAGCCAAATATTTTTTTTAAACATCAAAGAATCAAATTAGATCTTGTCTGGCTGCAATATCTGATGCAGTTACAGGTCAACTGGTTCCATGCTGGAATGGCGTTCCAATTCAAAGAACAATAAAAGCCCATGGATCTGCAACATTCAGGGTCAGGAAGCTAGACTGGTGACAGTGCTGCTATACAAACCATTCAGACCCTGGCAGACATTCCCTTGCTCCCACCTCACACAAGCTGGATCTTCATTTCCCCAAAATGTATTACCTTCCCAAATCTCACCCTCCAACACCCTCCATATATAAATGAGAAGAAATTACTGAAGCACACAGTGTGGCCGAGTCTTTTGAAGGTAACTGCATATTCACCAGTCAGTCTAAATAAACTTAATGTGTAATCGAATGTGAAACAGCCTAATCAAAAATCCCCTACTATGGCTTAACTTTTACATGAAGCACAGACTCTCCAAAAGTGGAAAGGGGCTACCCGTGGATTGTCTAACCAACACTCATTAAGCCTGCAACCTGCCAGGACCTTGCTGTCTTCCAGTCACTGTTCCACCAAACGACGCACATCAAGAACGATATGTAGATCACACTATAGTCATATGCGACTGGTAAGTGAGGCTTGTGCAGTGTTGTTTTCACTTTGTGTGAAAAATCTAGGCCATTAGGCTTTCTCCAACATATTTCTTTATCTAAACAAACTATTGATTAATAGCGATTCATTATGAAAGTACGATGATTCGGTTAAAGCACTTTTTCCAAACTCAAGCATTTTCCATCCTTGAAAAGACGATATAAAAAAATCAAGCATTCGTATAAACTCTGTCTAAATTATGGCCTGAACCAGTGAATAAGCAAGGGCAGGTGATTCCAGATGATCAGGCCAGTGATCAGTATACTGTTGGCGCTTTAGGAACTTTGCAGCCTTTCATGGCAAAACATTTGATCCCATTTCTTTCATCTAATCCACTCAATATTCCAACCAAAAACAGTTTGACAGGCATTAGTATTTTTGCTCTTTCAAAGCAAAATATAAAGAAATCCAGAGTACAGGACTGTGCACACACGGTTTAATTCGTTGAGGTTCAAAGTGTTTAAAGCCAGGTATCCAGTGCCTTAGAATAAAGTTAGAACCTGCAGTGTGTTTTGTATAAACTAGTAGGACTGGGTCAATCAGCTATGGGTCAATCAATCTTAATCAGATGACAGTCCAACAGGCAAACAGATTAAAACTGACAGGCAGAAGAACTGAATCATACAGTCCAAGAAAATGTGGCCGAAGTCAAATAAGACAATCCAACAAACAGAAGAGACAGGGCTGAGCAAGAATCAAAGTCAATAAAAGCAGACACAGGAGACCAAAAAACAAAAACAAAAAACCCACCCAAGCACAAAGACAAATCATAATCTTAGCATTCTTTCAGTGCAGCTCAAATTCTGCCAAAAAGAATTCAACAAAGTGCACAGGGGCATCCACTGATTCACAGGAGCTGATGCTCAATTACAAAGGTCACCAAACCTGGAGATGTACCTTTCTAAGACATCTATGTCCATCCAAAACATGCAACACCTGCGGTGGCTAATGCACACCCCGACTGATAAGAGAGATAAGCAAGGAAAAACGTTTGAGCTAAACACAGCAAGAAAATAGATTTCCAAGAGAAGGGTTAGAGACCTCTACTGTGTGTGTGTGTGTGTGTGTGTGTGTGTTTGTGTGGAGTATGCATATGAAAGTCAGCTTCAGAATTCATGTGTAGTTTGCAAAACTTGATTTGCTTGATTCACCCCCTCTGGTACAAACAAACTCTGTTCTAGATTCACAGAACATATAACTACAAAATACCTATGGTTTAAAACTAAACCTCATCGCATATTGTCCCAGGCTTATGATCTCAAATGGAAAGAAATAAAAGGGGTCAAAGAAGCACCCAACTGACCTCTATGTTAAGATCGTCAATATCACTAAAGTAAATTTTGTGACTCACATTTAACCATAACCATGTAGACGTCGATGGTGCATATTGGGGGTTGAGGCAGGCGCTCTCCTTTCTCCAGGATGTCCAGAATCTCACAGGTCGGAATTCCATCAAATGGTTTTCCTCCAAATGTCATCAGCTCCCAGATAGTCACTCCTGAAGAAGAATGTAATGGTCTAAACTGCATTTTTTTAAATTACTTAGATTTAACTTATTAAAACATATAAATAACTGATTATTATCATTCAATAATTACATAATTAATAAGATAAACGCTAAATGTATCGACATTAAATGTAATGAAAAATACATTACTTGTAGTCCTTTTCAAATGAACCAAAACAAAGTCAGACTGTCTATTTCAAACTGTCTGTGTCTGGGGCATGAATAAAATGATTTCCAATTAACGCCTTGCTCAGTTTTGGGTGTTAATTGCAGTTGTATATTGTGTCATCTTTTCACAAGAGGATAGAAATGGCTAACAACTGTGAATTTAAGATTCTGTAGAAAACGCAAATGCTCACCGTAGCTCCAGACGTCGCTTTGGTGTGTAAACTTTCTGTAGTGAATGCACTCCAAGGCCATCCACTTGATGGGCATCTACACAAGCAACGGAGAGTATTACTATACAGTACGTAATCACATTTACTATGAGTGCCAGACCACAAAATCTATCATGTGAAGCTCTCTGTAGCTATATTGTTCCACTGACCATCAGTAAAGTAAAGTTCATATTTGCTCAAGGCAAGCAAAATGTCTGTGTTGTTGTGAGTTAGCTCCACAGGCGCTTTCTCTGACCTTGCCCCCGTCTGCACTGTATTCCTTCTCGTTGGTGTCCAGCAGGCGGGCCAGGCCAAAGTCAGTGATCTTAATATGGTTAGGAGATTTTACCAGAACATTGCGGGCTGCCAGGTCCCTGTGGACCAGCCTCCGTTCCTCCAGGTACATCATGCCCTGTAAAAGGAAAAACATCCCTCTATCATATGAGCTGCTTATCTAACCAAGGTTGCTGCAGCCTATCCCGGCACTCAGGACAAAAAGGAGAGAAACACCCTGGATATGTTGCCAGTCCGTTGCAGGGCAGATAAACACAGAAAAACGCATCTAGGGGTGATGTAGCATCTCCAGTCCACTTGACCAGTATGTCTTTGGACTGTGGGAGGAAACTGGAGATCCCAGCTGAAACCCACAGGAAGAACATAAAATGGACCTTCTTCCTGTGAGGTGATAGCACTACCCATTAGCTAGGAGCTAAACACACTTGGAGATGAATGCAGAATGGCAACTCTCTTTGGCCTGCAAACAGTGCTTTGGATAAAAGTGTCTGCCAAATGATAGTAATGGAATGGAATGTAACAGACCACACAAGGCCAGTTGTGTTCTCTTGGACTCTTAGTTAATAGGGCTCACAAAATCGCTAACCCGACGTCCCGGGGCTATTTTGTTTTATAGTCGGGCTACCAAAATCTATCTCAGCCCTGCCCTTCGGGCTATCATAGGAAGGAAAACTATATGTCAATGCTTTGGGATTCTTTCTGGGTAATTATGTAATTTTCGGGCATCGATGAGCCACTGTCAGTATGTGAAATATTATGAATTTGCACGTGTTTTTTACTTTCACTTTGCAATTGCGCAAACTGTGTATTAGAGAAAATATCTGTGTGAGTGCAAGTGACGTATTATTTTCAGAAAGTAGTCGCTGCAGCATAGCTTTCATGTCTGTCTCCATGAATTTCACGGCTAAAAAGTGCGTGAACAAGCTTCTTCTCTTACATTATTGGTGGTTGGGACTATCGCCACCAACTGTTACGGGTGTGCGGAGCACCCCATTCACTTCACCGGCTACACACAGCAAACAGGAGGAGAGCAGTATTTCTGTATAAAGTTATCATGGTGTTATTATGATTTTGTTTCCCCACGGAATTCCCCTGATCTTTTTTGGAATTTAATGTGGAAGCAGTTGAATCTTTTTGCCTTGACAAGTGAATTATTTTCTGGACGTTTTCTGGAAAAAATTCAAGACACCTGGATCATAAAACCCAGACTAGAACAAAGAGTAGATAAATGGAGGCCGATGCACAGGATGAGAAAGCTGATGAAGGAGATGCTATGCCCTCAACGTCGAGTGGCATTTTCTCATCCGTGACTTCAGTGGAAATTTCAGATTCAGAATCTGACACAGATACACAGTTCTTACAAGTTCATAGAACCAAATATTTGAGTTGATGATTGTAATTTCTATACAGTTATTTTTATTATTGATGTTTTGTCTCCTTTACCATATTATACATTAAAAATAATCTCTTTTATATTCGGGCTACTCAAATTTATTTTGGGCTTCCAAAAACTGAAGAGTGCCTGCCCGAAGGGCTACCAGGGATTTTGAAATTTTGCGAGCCCTAGTTATGAATGTCTATGGCACCACCTGTGATGATTGGGGTCCAATGCTTAGACAAGTACACCATTCAGGGACCCCCTTTCATCCTTTTCGAACACATCCAAGACCATCTACAGGCTTCTCCATCCGTGTAACCTATAAAAATACAGTCCATGTTTCTAAAGTGATTGGCTTTAGTATTTTTTTAGAATTCACTCAGAATTAGTTTATTCATTTTCAAAATTTTTACTATTTCTTAATAAATATCCTTACATTTTTTCACAAAAACTACCATCCATGAAAATACAGATCAATCTGTAAACCTCCAGCAACGAGAGGAGAAGCCTGTTTATATGTGTGTTGGTGTCATTGTGCTGCTGAAGAACAAATTCATTAACACAGTCATCATCTTCATCACTGCCATAATCATCAACTTAGGTGAAAAGGGGGCGGAGCGAGAACTCAATGAACACAAAAATATGAAACCATCATGTGTTTGGCGCGACCATGTAATTGAGGCTATTAGGCACCAAAAAATGTCTCAGCCAGCGCATTCATTCTGTATGCTGAAGAACAAAGACCCAAACGTTGGGCTCGAGAAACTCCAGAACAAATTGGCGTGGTTAAAAATATCTCATTTTAATGTGATGTTCAGTGGTCTATATCTCACTAAAAAGGCATATCGGGGATAAAAAATGAAAAAGACTAATGATAAAAGAACCAAGAGTGGAAAAAAAGTCAAGAAAGTTTAATCTGAACAGCCTAAATGAACCAGGTTAGTCCAGGCTAGTATGGACGGGAGGGTCAGGGGTGTGGTGACATTAAAATGCTGTTTTTAAGTGAAAAAGAAATTGCTGGAAGGGACCATGACAATTTTGTTCAAGGGACTGGTGTGACATCTGGCTGCCGTTAAAGGCAGCCTTCACAGTTAGTCACTCTTTATGTTCAGGGTTTTAGTTTAGTTCAGGGTGGCTGCAGGAGAGAAGGCAGCCTTTTGAGTTCAGGTCAGTGTCAGGGTATGTGTGTAATCAGCAGGTTGGCTCTGAGCTTGTGAGGAGCTTGGAGGCACCTGGTGATTACTCATAGGTGTTCCAGGTTAGGCTGCTCCGGGTTTGGAGAGCAGTTAGGAGCAGCAGAGCTAATGAGTGATCTCAGCTGTCCTCATTAGGTGCTCGTATGTGTGTCTAGGAGCAAAGGAATGAGGACAGCTGGGGCTCATTATGTTCTAAGTGAAGGTGCACTCTGATTGATGGGGAGACAGGTCAAAGTCCGGTGGAACCACAGTCACAGTGCGTGGTCACTGACTTCCATCTGACATCTTAGAGACATCTCACTGACAGCAAGGTCGACAGTCTTCATCCACACCAAGACCTCACCTAGCTCTTGGGGTCCTGATGGAGAGGCTGGAGAGTTCTAGAAGGTTTACTTTTAGTAATCCTGTGTCAAGTCAAGTGTGAGGACAGTGTAGACTATCCAAACTGTGGTGTGCTGTGCCCTGAAAGTCAGGTACAAGTGACTGAGGACAGTTTGTGAGTTCTCTTCCCTAGGAAGCCACCTGCAAGGTCTGAGGCTTCACTCCAGACAGAGAAGGTACTGGGAGCCAAGGGAGAGTTCCTAGTGTGCAGAGCAGTCGAGAGCTAACTCCTACTCCAGTGTGGGTGTAGCGGGCATGGAGTCCCCGCTCTGAGCGTTCCAGTTTCCAGGCTGGCCCCGAGGGGTCCCCCCGCACCCCCCGTCGTTTTCCGGATCCACAACTAGTCTCAAGCTGGGTCTGCGACTCTCTCTCTCTCTCTCTCTCTCTGTCTCTCTCTCACTCTCTCTTGTGTGTGCCTGCAGGAGTGAAGGGTGGCTGTCCGTGTCACTGAAAGAGGACCTGATAAGATACGTGCATCCCACATCGTCTGTGCATCAGGACGGCTGGCTGGAAAACCACATGAACTGTGTATAGTCAAGGACTACAGAGACTCCTCAAGGAGCTGGCACCTCCAAGTCAAAGTGTTTTGTGTTGGACTTGAGTTTTTGTAAATAAACGTTCTCATTGAATTCAAGATGCTGCTGTGTCCTCCTCCCTCGGCCAACGTGACAACTGAGGGCTGGGCACAGCCCAGAAATCTTTTCCACCCAACAATTTAACCATGTTTCATATTATTTTCCTAACAAACAGCTCCAAGTCGTTTCAGCAAAATACTGTTTATTCACTCTTCATTACTGGCTCTATTTACACATACAGTGCTATCACACATTCAGTATGACCTACAAACAGTTTTGGAGTTATGATCAGTAAATGTGCAACATGTGCAGTATTGTTACAGCGTATACAGCTACATGCACTTCCACTTTACTTCAGTGTACAAAACTACTTTACCTTAATCCACTGTTACTTAGCCTTGTCACTTTTCAGCCAGTGTACATTTACTGGTACTTATACTCATCATTTTGTCTAATGTCCAATACTGGTGCCTAAACTATAACATGGCCCCATTTATACACGCACATACTTTGCCCTATTTATTACTTTTTAATATTATTTCTTTTTCTTATCTTCCAGTCTATCTATTTAAATTGCTTTAAAGTAAAGTGGACACTTACAGTCACATGTGAACACACCGCAGCACACAATGTGAACAATAAGAAATTCTTTCTCTCCGTTTAACAAAGGGGGCTGCCACCTGAGACCTTGTGGTACCTCAGTGATGACACTAGCAGTGTTAGGAATCAAACCCACATCAGTCTGAGCACACGGGGCAACTCCCTAACCACTAGGCCACCGCCTGCACCTGCAGTTTTAATGTCTGTAGGACATAAATGCAGAATTACTTGTTTTATTATTGTCCAACACATTTCATGAAGCAAACTTGCTTATGTGGTTTCAGACTCTGAACAACTTATTGTTAATATAAATAGAGGACAAAACATCATAAGAATAAACTTCTGTTATAAAGGCACTGAGTCATATAACATCTGTTATAATGGCAGTGAGTCATATAGTGTCAGAAACCACATAAGTAGGTCTTTTTAAGAGGCTACTATTTGTTTTTGAAATCTCAGAGCCCAGTCTGAAAGGGACTATGGGAAATGTAGTTTTTAGTACATTTAGTAAAGCTCTCTAAACTGCACAAGGTCCCTCATGGGCTATCTATTCTCCCTAATAGGTAGGAATCATTGCTGCTTGGAGGTACTTACACGACGGTGGCAGGAAAAAAAAAAGGGGGGGGGAGGGTGTGAATAAGCACGAGGGCTGAGCCAAAAGCTGAGTCAAGCAGATTGTGTTGGAGTGTGTTTAGGCCCGAACCTTTCCGGCGCCCCAGACAAATGTGCAAATTAATCAATAGAACAGACGGCTGGGGGAGAGAGGGAGACACCGGTTCATCCATCATCTCTCGCTGCTGGAGCCACTGTTCCACATCCGGCCACGGATCGCTAATCTTCTAGGACACTAGTCTCAATTTCTGGACGATTCCACTTCGGCTCATTCGGCCTCAGAATGACTGATGTCATCAGTCACAGCATCTGAAATGCAGGGTTAGTAAGCACATACCTGTGCATCATGGGATTTTAGCTTTTTGCTGGGGCAAAATTTCCTCAGGACAACGGGAGCACTAATATTTTGACATTGTGGGGACATCTCCCTGTTTTATAATAAATTCAATTTTTTTTGCAAAAGTAGCAGCTTTTATTTGAAAAAAAAAGTCTAGATTTGTGTTGCATTCCTATGGATTCACACTGTCTGCTGTAAAATATCACAAATTGAAGTCTATGATATAAAATTAGCTTTTTGCCACATGTAATTGTGGCCCATTCCTCTTGACCAATTGACTAATGGTCCCTCAAATTTCAAATCAGTGACTGGCTAGGCCATGCAAGCACAGTCATCTTTTTTTTTTTTTAGAAAGCAGCCCTGCTGCTCTTTTGCCTGTATGTTTGGGATCATTGTGTTGTTTCCCTGTTTCTTAGTCGATGGGATTAAATTCTCCTCTAAAATCTACCGGTACATCCCTCCACTCATATTTCCTTCATTGACTGACAAATCAAAATATTCTGGAGCAGCGTACTCTGGTCAGACAAGACCACACTAGAACCGCAGACTCACAGTGAGGTATGAAAATCGCATCATCATGAAATGTGGCAGCTTCTCCACAGTACTGTTTGCTGAGAAGCTTCCCTGTATCATAATACCCCCACCTGTACATTACTGTGGGTCTGGCATTAAGTACAAGAGCTTATTTTTAAGCAGAGCAGTTTTTTTGTGAGGCCAGAAGAAAGCCAGGTCATTGGGCAGCCAATTACCTTAATATACAATGAACTATATGTCTCGGGAATGCTGCATGCTTTTGTTGCCCAGAAGGATAGCTTTGGGTCATTCCAATGAGGGCTCCAGTGCCATCGAATCCCTTTCTGAAGCTTTATTATCTGGCCTTGGACTGGTCTAGCCTTTTCTGCCTTAGTGATAAATCCAACCATTATTTTTTAATAGTTGTTAGTATTGTACCATGGTGCCATCCACTGGCAATCCCATGATGTCTTGGCTTTTATCGACAAATCAGTGGTTGTGTTTCTGATCGGGGTTGTCCGTGGGAGCTCGGATCTCAAACACATCGTAATAACATGAGATTTAATCCATCCTCCTATATATAGATCTATATAATTATAATAAAATCTAATAATAGTAATTATAGCACCCAATTAAAATATTTTAATAGCGTTAGGGTGACGATACTTCAAACACTGCCTAGCCTTTTAAACACTGCTGACACCTCCAGACACATAGAGGGTCCCAGAAATACCCCCACAAAGTCAAAGTGTGTTAACACACTACAGCATAAACAGCTCACCATAATGAGTGAAACAAAAAATATTGACATTACTGTACACATTTATAAGCATCATGTCATTTCCACTATTTCTTCATAAACAGCTGTAAAATCATCTCACTCTTTCTTCCTGAAGATCATTTTACATTTACATTTATGGCATTTATCAGACGCTTTTATCCAAAGCGACTTTCATTCTCTAACTACAGGGACAGTCT
>JBBJLR010129147.1:0-17829 GCA_037577145.1 Brachypetersius gabonensis | reverse complement strand
GTGAGGTAGAGAGGCAGGTGAGGTACAGTGAGGTAGAGAGACAGGTGAGGTACAGTGAGGTAGAGAGACAGGTGAGATACTGAACTGGGTCATCCAGTTTTCACATCACCAGATGCCAGTTCCCCACCACGGATGCTCTTTATAAGCAGATACGAGGGCAAAAATTCATTGGTGACACTTACCACCCCAACCGCAAACTGTTTTCCCTGCACTCAGGGAAAGCTTCTCTCCTGAAGCTATCACTCCAACACATGTACCCTTACTAGTGTTCAAGCAGTGCTTGAACATCTGGTGCAGCATGACTCCATCTTGCACTGTATCTCGTTTGCTTTTTTCCTGCACATGAATCCTTCTGATTACCTTGTGGATGGCGCACCCTCACACGCCAGTTTTTTATCAGCTTAGGTCTGCTGTTGCTAAGCTGAAGTATTTCCTCTTCCAGAAGGGCTTAGAAACAGTTGTTCAAGTTTTCTCACCTCCTGATTTGATTATTACAAATCTTTTTGTCTGGGTTTACCCCTGCAATATTTTGCATTCAGCTGGTTCAAAATACAGCAGCTGGATTTATAATTGGTACTAGGAAAATGAATCATATTTCTCCTGTGCTGGCTTCTTGCCACTGTTTGTCAGTGGGACTTAGTTCTTGAGGTTTTGCTGTTTGTTTTAAAAGCTTTGCATGAGGCTGATCCACAATATATATGTGACCTCCCTCACCCCTACTCTGCACCAAGATCTCTTAAGTCCTCCAGTAAAACTGCTTCTTTATTCAGCACCTTGGGACACCTGATGACCTGGTGGTTGGCCTTGTGATAAGAAAGTCTGTGGGTTTAAATCCCAAGACTGCTAGCGGCACCACCGAGGTTCCCTTGAGCAAGACACCATCCTCACACACTGCTCCCCGGGTGCTGTGTTGATGGCTGCCCACTGCTTCACTTGGTAAATGGGTTAAATGGAGAGAACAGTTTTGCGCTGTGCACCCTGTGTGCTATGCTGTGGTGTGTTCACGTGTGACAAATGGACACTTTACACTTGTGTTGTTTTAGAATGTGCTTTATAAATAAACTGACTTGACTTGCATTAATAATATACACAGACCAGCCATAACCCAGTATTGTGTAGTTCTCCCTTGTGCTGCTAAAACAGCGCTGACCTGTTGAGGCTTGGACTCCACAAGATCTCTGAAGGTGTGCTGAGCTATCTGCACCAAGACATTAGCAGCAGATCCTTTAAATCCTGTTAGTTGTGACCAACACAAACTAGTTTGTAATAGCCTTTACCAGGTGCTTTTATTCAAAGCGACTTCCATTCCCTAACTACAGGGGGCAGTCTCCCTAGACTTGGCGTGTCTTCACAACTTGGCATGAAGGGTCTTGCTCAAGAACCCGGTTGTGGTGTGCTGATGGTAGGATTCAAACCCATGACCTCTTGGTCCAGAGGAAAGTATCCTACCCACTAGGCCACCACAGCCCCACAGCTGCTGATGTGTATGCTGCACATAAATGCAGGACCCAATGTTTCCCAGCAGATCTAGTCATCCCTTTCCTCGTCACTCGCATCAATTAAGCCTTGGGGCCCACGACCCTGTAGACATTCTGACCCAGTTGTCTAGCCATCACAATCTGGCCCTTGTCAGAGTTGCTCAGATCCGTACACACTTTTTGCTGCTTCCAACCCATCAACTGAAAGAACTGACTGCTCACTTGCTGCCTAATATATGGCATCCCTTGACAGGTGCCACTATAACAAGGTATTCAATGTTCACTTTGTGGCTGATCGGTGCATGTACACGTCTCTTTACTGTTCTGTACATATTTCCGTTAGTACCCTTCATATACGTCATTAGTAGCATAGCCTTCTATTTCTTACTCATGACCATTCTTACTGTGCACATTATTTTATATTCATATGTATTCTGTATAAACATTCATTTCATTTTTAATATTCAAATTTATTCCATGTACATCTACATCAATTGCACATTATTGCTCTTTTGCACTTTGGTTAGATGCCGACAGCATACTTGTACTCTGTGCAGTGACAATAAGGTTAAATCTAATCTAATCTGAATGACCTCTGTTCTGATTCTGCCTCATTAAAATGCAGTCCAGACTGAGACATCCAGCATGAATGAGCTGGGCTTAATTAGCCTGTAGGCTGAAAAGTCTTATATATAAAAATACTTTGTTTTGTGTGGCATTCAAAATTAATTCAACCATGTGATGTGGTTTTATTGAAGAAACTGAAGAAATATTTTCCATGATATAAGCCTTTTAATGTAACAATATCACTTCATCATGCACTTTTAGATTATACTGGTGCTGGTTGATGCAGTCGGTAGTGTGTGGTTCAGTATTGCTGTAGCTTTTGCATAAGGTTTACATTTACTGGCCACTTTATCATTTAGTGGCTGTTGCTCATCTGTTGATGTACAGTTTGTGTTACTTATCCTCCCACCCCTTTTTCAGCTGTCTATGTCTGACCAGAGAGTCGCTCTTGGCTAGATATTTTTTGTGTGGGGACCAATCTTGACACACGCAAAACCCCCAGAAACGCCACCGTGCAAGATACACTCGTACCAGTGCCACACACACAGAACCACATCACCGTCACTGCTGCGTTGAGATTAGTTTGCAGTGGTCTTAAGGTTGTCCACTGATGAATGCGCTAGAGGTGGGCAGATACATTTTGCAGATGCACTGTAGTCTATAATAGTAAACCATTAAAGTGTATCTAAATAGTAGGTGTATCTGATAAAATGGCCAGAGAGTGGAGATGGAAGGTATAAGAGTCTCTAAATGGTAGGTGTTCCTGATAAAATGTGTAAATGGATGGTAGAAATACACAATAGTGCAGTGTGTAACAGACCAAGAACTTCAACTGAAGCTGGTCTGCTGTTGCCATTGCGACGCATAACTCATCCAACCCCTTTTAAACTGCCTACTGGGTCTACACACATGCTACACACACAGTTACAGTGCCCTTACAGAAGTGGATAACATTTCAAAAATGTTTAAAAAAGTAACACTCTGAAGTAGCCGTACCAGAAGTACGTTTCAAGAGCAATTCTCTGAAATGTCAACAACAACAAAAGTACCTCGTGTATGGTGTTTGTCACTCGAAAAGCTCCCGTTAAGTGGTGCTTACTACAATCACTCATTGTGTGAAAGTTATTTATAAAGATCTTGACTCCCCTGGTGGTGGTTTTAGAACCCCTGTGGGAAAAAGCTTCATTTGGCTTTGTTTTATGGTAATTTGTGCTTACAATAGCATGAGTAACAGAAGAGGCACAGAGGGACTGAACAGGAGGCAGAATTAAACAGCAAAACAGGCCCATACAGGGCACCTAGAGCCGCCACACCACCGCAAAAAAAAACTGTATTGTTTCTTGCTGTAATGTCCAGACCATGTGTATTTTTTATACATATGAAAGCAGGAGAAACTTTTAATACAGTCTGTGCATTAAACTCACCAGAATCAGCTGCTATTTAGGTTTTTGTATGCTTTTGGTTTGAAACACTCTAATCATGACAAAATGCACCTGAAAACAGAAATATTGAAAAGCACACAAACAATCAGAAATGTACAAATGAATGAATGAATAAATATATGAATAAATTAATGAATGAATGAATTAACCAATAAATGAATAAATCCCTTATTTAATTGTTATTTACAACTAATATATTAAAAGTATTTTTTTAAAACAATATCTCTACAAAAAAAAACAACTTCTCTAACCTGTCTATGCTGGTGCGCCTCTTTGTTTGACTTCACTGCGCATGCGTTCCTTTCGTCCCGTATCCCGGCAACCGAGACTTACAGGCAGTTTTGGCTCAACTTTCAGACAAAATAACGCATCAAAAGATGGACGTTTTATCTCAGGCCAAGTCCAAACCACTCTCTGCCCTGTCTGTCTTTAGTTTCATACCACCGAGAAGAAATGACTCCAAAGAAAGAAGCTATTTCAACTGCATTCCCAAGGTAACGTGACATTTAACACTGAAGTTTGCTAACGCCAACAAAACACCTGTCATCTAGCTTCTAGATGTTAAGCGGTTTTTCTGACAAATGTTGTGACTGTATGCCACATAATTCGTGTTTCTGTTCAGTAGGGAACGCCTTTAAGAGTTTCCCATTTTTAGGCTTCAGCAGTGCTGAACTCGTAATACAATAAATGGACAAAAGTATTGGGATGCCTGAACCAACGGGGACTTCAATGACATTGCATTCAAATCCATAAACTTTAATATAGAGTTGCCCCCCTCACCCCCCATTGCAGCTAAAACAGTGTTCAATTTTCTTGGAAGGAGTTTCTGTGGGAATTTGTGCCAATTCATTCTGTAGAGCATTAATGAGGTCAGACAGCGATGTTGGACGAGAAGACCTGGCTGACAATCTCCATTCTAGTTCAACCCAAAGGTGTTGGATGGGGTTGAGGTCAGTGCTTTATTCGGGACTATCAAGTTCTTCCACACTGAACTCCTCCAGCCATGTCTTTATGGAGCTTGTGTTGTGCACTGAGGCACAGTCTTGCTGGAATAGAAAAGGTTCTTTGCCAAACTGGGTGGCGGTAGCTCAGTGGGTAGGATTCTTGCCTCCAGACCAAGAGGTCATGGGTTCGAATCCTAACTTCAGCACCACCACTGGGTCCCTGAGACCTTTAACCTCAAGTTGCTCCAGGGAGACTGTCCCCTGTAGTTAGGGAATGGAAGTCGCTTTGGATAAAAGCGTCTGATAAATGCTGTATATGTGTCCACAAAGTTGGAAACATGGCATGCTACAGAATGTCTTGGTCTGCATAAGATAACCCTTCACTCGAAGTAAGGGCCCTAGCCTAAACCCTGAAAAACTGGTATGTCTCAATACTTTTGTTCATGTACTATGCTGTTAGATACACTGCCAGGAACTCTTGAGTCGCAGAGTTCAGAGGAGGAAGGTTTCTAAAGGCGTATCCACACGTGTGGGTCTTTTACCGATTTCATGTAGCACTGGATATTTTTGTGTTCTTCTCTCCATTACTGTCGGACATTTAGTGTTCTCCAGTAAGAGGAGCAAGAGGAACCCTTTACATTTGAATACTTCACATTTGACTCATGGGTGGGGAAAAACAAAACAGGAAGTGTCTATTACATTCCTATAGACCCTAACTTTAATTCTACCAATATACACTTTTCTTAATTACACCTTCTTCTGCTTTAAGGCTCCAGAAGTGTATTTGTATGACTGCATACATCGGCGAACTAAAGGTTATGATGAGAAGTTGCACAGAGATGACAGAGAACATGCCAAGAGCCGTGGGTTGGACATTTTCACTGAGGTAATTTGCCTCAAAAAGCTTTTTAGGTAAATTTAAATCAGAATTTAAAGAGCCCTTCTTCTATATTTGTCTTGGACCTTATTTTTTCTTCACTAATAATGTTTGTATGGTGTTATGTACCAAAAAAATCTTTTCCGGCTTCTCTTCAGCCAGTACAATTAATTCTAACAAGCTCTTGAAGCGTTACAATGTTTACATACATTTAAACGAGAAACATGTTTTCTTTTTCTATGATAAGGATCTTTTAAGCAACATCAGCTAAAAACTGCTGTTATAAACTATCTCATAGACCATCTTATCCTGTTCAGAGTTAAATATCAGATAAAAATCCTGGTTCGAGATTGGAGTCTGAACTCTAATCTTAATCTACTGCTCCTGAGACAAGTCACGAACAGGTGTGTGGTCTGGGAGATGAAACTTTGTGAGGAAGATCTCCTTTAGCAGTGGCCACACAGTTTGAAGCTTTAACAGGTCTTGACCTTTGGTGTCCGTGTTTGTGTGTGAAAAGGAAAGACCTTTGTCCTTTAAGATCAACAAAGTCAAGGTGAAAGGAAGCAACTGCATACCAGTAACATTGTTGATTTACAACCCACTCTGATTCTGCCCAGGAATCATCAAGGTCCATACCCGTGTTGTCATCATCTGAGTACGGTCGACGGCTGCCACCACTTCTTTACAAACCAGGGCGCCACTTTGTCCGAGTTGCTCGCATACGTTCAGAGTTTTACAGGAAAAACGGAATCACCAGGTCCCTGGAGGAAGGGTATGGGTCTGTTGTTCCAGTCTGAGCATTACATTTTTTTCCACAAGGAACACTTCAGTGTCCAGTGTTTCATATCTAAAACAGCAAGTCTTAGGAATAGAAAACCTCATAAACTCGGTGTGCAAGACTGTTATGTAATAAGTACTGCAACTAATTAATACAAATATTGCTTCAAGTCTAAAATCAATAAAATAGTCTTACTTGCCATTAATTTTCATCCTACATATCTGTTAAGGGGGAGTTCCACTAATGTTTCAAATGTATACATCAATCAGAAGTTGTGATGTAAACAGGATGGTTTGATATGAAATGGTTCATTGCAAAGAAACGTACAAACTCCAATATTCTTGATCGTGTTGGTGAATGGATCCAGGGGTCAATGTCTAACACAAACAGCCATTTTATTCACTATCCAAACCACCAATGAACCTACATGTGTACTGAGTTTGATATATAGAGTAATGTTTATTTGTGTGAACTATTTTTGCCTCACCATGTCCTGCATGTATGTCTCCACCCAGAATAGATTTAAAAATATGTTTTAGGCTTAAACTTCAAAACTATGTAAAACTATTGTTTGTAAAATGTCTCAGGTATTAGATTGTATTAGTAACCATTTTATGTAACAGCTTTCTAAAGTAGACATATCAGTTCATTAATAGACACAGAGATCTTTATATACAAATTCTTTAATGGATAAGAAAATGGTGGCACCAAAACATGAACACACATGTAATTAGTTTTTCCATAAATATTTTACAAACCCTCAGATGTTCTGCCACGAACAGGGTTGCTCACACAGTGACTTGTCTGGGTTTGAGCCTCCAGATTTGTCCCCAGTCCTTGGTGAGAAATGTAGATTTGTTTACTGATGTTCTTTGCCGTTCAGAAGACAAAATGCTGTAGAAACGTCTCCTTGTATGTGAAGTTGTGTTGTGTGTGCATGTATGCAGTTGTATGTAGGTTCTTTGTCTGTATAAGAGAAGTTCAAGGCATAACATTCCCCTGTGATAAGGTTCGGGTCATTTCAGTGTGTACAAAGTAAGTCTTGAGCTCCCCTTTGCCCTTCACATTGATGATTCCCCGACATGAGCACACGTATCCCAAAGTCTGTAAGATCCGACTTGTTTCATTGGTTACCTGGAATAATGATAAACAAATAAGAAAAAATACACTTCCCCAATGCAGTCATAACACTTAGACATTAAAGAGCCTATAGCATGAAAGAACAAATTCCTTTTGTTTAAATAAAAAAAAAAAATTCAGTATGTAAACACCATTAAAGTTTCAAAACACCGGTCCATTCTGTCCATGTATTTAAACTAAGCTGCAGAAATGGCCCACTTGGAATTCTTGCCCTTGTGATGTCACAAAAATCCAACACATTTACATACATCTGCCACCCTAGAACTGCTTTTTGAATAATGCATGATACAGGGCAGCCAGTCAGAATCGAGATGATTAAATATGTAATCAGTTATAAAGGCACAGTAACTAGAAGAGCCTGTTTCATTTCTAGGGAGTTTGGACAATGACCACATAAAATGAATTAACAACTGAATGTTTATGGTGAACGTGAATAAAAATCACACACAAACATGTTATAAGTGGCAGGCTTTATTTCACGTTAAGGTGAAATTAATTTGGTGAAATTACATTTGCATACTTCGGATCTTGTTTACACTTGTTTAGACTTTTCATATGTACATCTACATCTGGGGCCTTATATGTTCTCTTTAATTTATTGTAAGCATATTGCACAGTTTCAGATATTTTAAGGACACAATTCACTGCACATTGTACTTGTTTAACTGTGTATGTGACGAATAAAGATTCTTGAATCTTGAGTCATGAAATTTAACAAATAAAGAAGGAAAGCCCTGTCATGCTGAGTGGAACAGGAACATACCTGGATTTTCCCAATTACTCCTGTGCTCTCCATTCTGCTGGCCACATTCACAGTGTTTCCCCAGATATCATACTGAGGTTTCTGTGCTCCTATCACCCCTGCTATGACTGGTCCATGGTTTATTCCTGAAAAGCAGAAAACATACAGGGTCTTTGATGACGCCTTGTGTGGTTGGATGTCTTGCATGTAAAAACGTGATTTTTTTTGTTGTTGTTTTGCTGCAGTGCTTCCTACACTTATTTTTCTCAAATGCTTTGGAGCATTTGGAACAAAAACTGATCTCCGATCATAGAAAGTAAGATGATTCAGAGCTGGCCTACATTTAGTACACAGTAATTTCTGGAGAATTTTAATTGGACCCAATATTATATTTTACATTGTTCTTGTCTCTGCATTCATAACATAAACAATTTCCTCCAGGATAATTTTTTCTGATTCTGAGTATTTTGAGGCTAAATAGAATAAATTGGGAAGAAAACACTTGTACTTACCCACTCTTAGCTTAAAGTCATTGAAGGAATGTTTGTTAATCACATCAAGTTTCCCCACCAGAGCAAAGCCAAACTCTACCATCGTGCCGATGTGCATGTACTGCCTGTCATGGTCCTGAAATACAGAGATCATTTCACTGCTTTGTGCTCTCAGTTTTAGCCCCTCCAATACACAAATGATACACAATTAATGTTATCAGCATGATTATTAGTGTGTCTGGCCTGAATAATCTGAAAACACAAGCATTTGTTCATTATGTTGATATTCATTTCTTTACTTGGTATTCAGAAGATTTGTCCTTTGTAAACTCTTTAGAACCCACCACAATTCAAGAACCTGAGAATTCACGATATCTCACGTTCTTGGAACAGTTTTCACAGTTAATTATCTGTTGTAAACACGCTTAACCCCATAAAACCAGGAGAACATGACCATTATCTGATGATAAATGGGAAATTAGGATATATAAAAACTCATGCTATCTACTATTAGTAAAAGACTAAACGTCCTTACTATGATTCCACAAGCATAACTTAAAAACGATATTAGAATAATAAACATTTAAACAAACACAAACACGCACAAATATTTATTTGTTCTCTCAGGCTGTTGAATGAGTTTTAGATAAAGAAGCTGAACGTCCCCAGTCACTCGTTTAGCCCTGCCGAGCTGAGAGATGGAGCCAAACAGAAACACGGGCGAATCTGATTCCTATGAGAGCTAGCACTAGGAATGGGCATTTGAATTATTAATGCTTTTCAAATGTGTAAATGTTTATATGAACATATGAAAATATGTGATCATTGTATTCCCATTGAGAAAATATCCAATATTGCCATGAATAACCACAGGCATTAGAGATCTGAAGGTGCTCTGATAACAAACTAACATCCAATAATGCTGTGATTCTCCACCACTTCATGGACTTCTTTACTTTTTGTTATATAATTATGAACATTCGGCAACTGTGTTTTCTTTCCCTGTTTAACATTCACTTTTAGCACCTTTTTTTTTTTTTAAAGCATCAGGTCTGTAAGACATTCAGACTGTCTAGTCTTTTTACTTTGTGCTGCAGTTTTATAGATTTACAGAGTGTAGCTCCTGCCATAGATAGTGTTATAGAGAGAAGTTCATGTCCGCTATAGTTTCTGTGGTGTGTTTGAGAAGCATAGCCTCACAAAGAACTGTTCTTTGAAACCTACCTGAGCGTACTCTGTTCCAGGAGTGGTGTTAAGTCCAGTAGCGGCCATGTAGGTGCTGCCAATAGTCTTTATCTTCTCCACTCCACTGAATTTGGGTTTGGAGAGTAACTGTCGATGATAAGAGGAGAGAGAGAGCTGGGTAAGGAATTAAAGGACATGTCTAAAATGGTTTTAGATGTATCCATGCTTATTATATATTTGTTGAAAGGTTTTGTCTAATAGTGAAAAATGTTTTTTATCTTTTTGTCCAGGCATAAAAACTGTTTCTGCTTTTCCTCAGTTAAAAAAATCAAGACTTGCTCTTATAGCTAGTTTTCATTGGACATCCAGTTGTAGTTTTCATTAGACATCCGAAGATAACCTGCACTGTATATTCACATTAAATGCAGAGTAATGCAAGCATGTGGTTGGGTTGATCAGTGATGGCAGTTCTATTCCCTAGAATTCAGTTCTAATACAGCTTTTCAAATCATAATCGAAAGTGAAGTTGACAGCGACGAAATAGACGGTCAAGCGTACAGAATGTGGTTCTACTGCATTCTGTACCTCATCAAAATCTGCTATGATCTCATTAAGAAGTCTGAGACACTCCAGCCCCTCCTTGTTCACGTCAGACTCGGTGTAGAATTCCTTGAAGTCCGGGATGGAGGCAAACATGACACACACCAGATCGTATGACTGGTGGTAGAGGTCCTGTGAAAAATGATCAGAAACACCATTAGCAGTGTAGTGAAGAGGGGCCTAGACTGACCGTAATAATGATTTCACAAATTCTTGCATTTTGTTCACAACTCTCTGCTGAAAGGGTGAATTCTAAATGACACCACATTTGATTGTTTTTGTTGTGTTTGTTGACTTGTTTTATGTTGTATTTACGGCATGTATTTTATATGGAAAGGAAAGAATGCTCACCGTATTTGTTCGATTGTGCATAAATATTTTATTAATAAAAAAGAAATGAAAAAAACAAAACAGAAATTATAACAAAAATGAAGGATGAAAGTTCATCCTTCATTTTTGCCAGATGTGTGCCATATGTTTTCAATTTATACTAAAAGGAAACATGTTCCCTAGGTTTAATATTAGTTTAATCATGTAAAAATATTTGATTAAGTGAAAAACAATATATTTCGATTTAGATGTTATTCCTTAAATTAAACTAAATTTCTCTAAACAGTTCTTTAATTTTCCAAAATATTAACCCTGACCCTAATCCGAATCTTACCAAAACCTAAACCTAAGCATAACCCTGATTAGCCCTGTCAGACAAGATTAATCAGATTTAATTTTTAATTGTTGAAACTTCTGAAGATAATCTCCAAGGGAGAAGCAAATCCAGTGGAACCAGCAACTCGAATGACTTCTAAGGGTTTAAGATTTACTTTAAGATTCAGAAATGGTGTGTTTGATTGATTCAGTGTTCTTTGAAGTGTCTCTGAGATTTTGTGATGATGTACATTTTCCTCAGTATTTTCTCAGCCTTCGTTCACACTTTCTTTGTTGTGATTCCACCCACCTCATTTTTCCAGTTCCCAGCCAAGAAGTGTTCGGCAACATGAGCTGGCAGGACGTTCTCCAGGAGCACACGGTTGAGGTTCTCCATGGTCTCTATCTCCTCACACTCCCGTTTGAACTTGTTCCTCCAGAGGAAGTCTAACCTACAGTAATATTCATTCTGTTACAAGAGGACACAGAGGTAAAGAGATGCAGACATCTGATCACCTTGTGTGATTTTTCACAAAGCAGAAAAATAGAGAAAACTCATTGCACACACTGCAACTCTGTCAGGCACACTGGACGAGATTCTTGGTAAATAAGGTCTTTATTGTAAACAGATTACATCTGCTTTCTCTGTGAAGCAGCTTAGTATATAGAGCACACACTTTCCCCCATAGAGTTACGAAAAAACACAGTTGCTGTAATTGAACAGATTTTGCTCTCCCAACAGGAGAGGCTGTCAAACCCAGGCAGCGTGAGGCACTTTTACCACTTACCCTGAACCATGTGAGCTTTTTTATATTAGTACTATGGTAGCATGAGCATTATTCGGGAGGGAAGGTAATAATGGGGGAGATCCCCACATGTTGGATGTTGACAAGAATCATATTTATAAATGTTCAGTCACTCATTTTCTGTAACTGCTTGATCCTCACTAGAGTTGTAGGTCCCCAGAGCCTATCCTGGGGCAGTGGGCATGAGGCTTAATAAATGTTTTTTTTAAATAACAGCATTTATACATAAGTATATCCAAAAAAAACTGTTCCCAGGGGTAAAGCTTTACAAGCCTTTTTTTAATTGAAATTCAAACTGAAATGGTAGAAAGGACAGAGCTGAACTGCGAGAGGTTTAAAAATGGTAAGGTTTCCCAGAAGTGGGAAATAATTCTGGAGCTCCATGCAGTTCCTCTGGTTTGGGCCGAGTTGGTCGGGTTCATCCCACAGCGAGATAGTGTCCCTAAACATAAGTCCAAGCTCTGCCAGAACTACCATAGAATAATGAACAAGATGGAGAGCTGGAGAACATGGAGTGGCCAGAAGTTAAAGCCCACTGAGCTGCTTTAGGATGATCTGGACAGAAGAGTAAAAGCAGAGCAGCCTATAAGAGCCACACACTTATGGAGCAGAGCTGGAAGAACTTCCTGAAGAATGAACAATGAGACACTGAAAAGCTTGAATTTCAATAAAAAAAACCCCCAGAAAAATCAGGGTGTTCGAAAACTTTGGACCGGCAGTGTATATTAACAATTCATGAGAAAAATTATTGCATGTCTGATGTGACACAAATATGGCATGAGACTGCATGGAGAGATAAATGATGGTGCTAGCTTACATACTACTGCCAGCAAGGTAATAACAGCTAGAGCCATTATTAAGAAGTTTAAGAAGTTCTATAATAACTATAATGATCCAGCCGGAGAGAGAAAACCAGACTCCGTCCTCAGCAGCCAAAGTGAGGAGGACGGTCAGAGAAGTGAAAAATCTTCATTAGCATCTTGGGGTCACCATGTCTCCAAATGCACTAAACAGGATGTTTGGAAGGTGTGCCAAAAAGAAGTTCTCTTTCTGCCACAGGTAACAGCGCTTGGAGAGTGCCAGACGCCACCATGCTATGTTCAGACCAAACAACTGAGCTCTTTAACCTCAAAGGTGCGTTTGGTGTGGAAATAAACATGGCTGCAGAGAAAAGCACGTAATATCAGGCGTTAGATATGGTGGAGGATCTGTAGTGCTGTGGGCTATTTCTCCTCCTTATGGATTCAGGAGCTTTTAAATGAAAATCCGTCTGCCTCTGCCAGGAGGCTAACACTTGGTGGTGGTTGGCTCTTCCATCAGGGCTACGATCCAAAGCACACATCAAAATCCAGTCAGAAATTGATAATTGAAGGCAAAAATCAAGCTTTTAAAAACCTGAAAGCTGAGCTCAAGAGGAATGCGCCCAACAGAAGACCCGGGATGCCTCAATATCTTGAGAGATTTGACTTTGGGGCAGTCTGTGGTCATCTGTGTTTTATGAAACATTAAAAGTCTCGGTGCTGTTTTGTTGGCAAAAAAGGGGGTTTCACAGAATCCTTATAAGGGGGTGCCAATAATTGCAACACATGTTTTTCTGGAATAAAATCTTGAGGTAATAAACTTAAATAAAATTCATACATTTTCTTATTTGCTGAGGAAAGACAATGGATAAACATTAAGAGCAGTTTTTCCTTCGTATTAAATTGATGTGCCAATAATTCTGGAGAGCATTGTGGCTCTTACAGATGTTCTTTCTGCTGATACTCTGCCAAAGGTGACCAATTAAAATTGACTTACAAATTAAGGCCTTACAAAACTGCTTAATATCCCTATTATACTGTTAAACAGTGCTGAAACTGCAAATATCTTCTGGGTTGCAGTTTTGATACCTTACAGAATAATTTCAGTTTTTCACCAAGAGCCCAAAGCTGAATTAGTATTTCTAAAAGACTTTATCTTCTGTTATAGCTGCTGTTAGCCTGCATTGTGACTGTACCAGCTGCCCCTGTGCATGACAAAATGCCGTTGCTCCTCAGAGTGCACATGAATGAGTGCACTTTTCTTATGCAGATTAGTCAAATCTGGCACACAATCCAATAATCATTCCACAAAAACACTGAAAAATCCAATAAAGCCACATTTACATAAATGTCCGCGCTCTGTGGAGAGCTCTCTCTCTTTAAATGTACCGGTAAGTCGGAGACCCACCTGCCTCGCCAGCACAAGCAGGGTAATGAAGAAGATGAACAGAGACACAGAACCCATCGTCTTCAAGTCCTTCAGAACGCCCGGTCTGGAAAAAGGCAGGAAGAAAAAACAACACTCAGGGAATAAGGAGACAGAGAGGAAAAAACACGGATCTTTGTCAAGATTCAGAAAGGTCTTTTCAGCAGCACCTCAGGTGGGTGTCTGACTCGTAAGTTTCTTCTGCCAGGAGCATAAAAACGTCAGAAATTCAAATCAACGTATAATAACTGTGTTTTACGCCCTCGGGCCATATCTAATCTCTGAGTCATCTGCACAGAAGGAGGAGAGGAAGAAAGAAAGAAGGAAAGTTGAAGGACAAACCAAAAGAAAGAATGACAGAGGAAAAGGAAAAAGTAAAGTAAGAAAAATGAAAGAACAAAAGAAAATAGAAAAGATAATGGAGGAACAAACCTAAGAAGAACTAAACAAAGACACAAGAAAGAACATGAAAAAAGGAGTTAAAGGAATAGAAAAATGACAGAAAATGAAAGAAAGCATTGTGTACGTAGTCAAAAAAAAAGTAATGAAGAAAGAAAATGAAGAAATTAAAGAAAAAGGAAGGAAATCAAGAAAGAATACTAAAATAAAAAATGCTCAAACAAAGAAAGGAGAAAGAAAGATATAGAAATAAAGATCAGAAAAAGAATTCTCAAAGAAATGAAGAAGGACAAAACAAGTACTCAAATGAAGAAACTAAGAAGAACTGGAACACAGAAATAAAGAACAAGGAAAAGAAAGGTCTGGATTAAACAGTGAAACAGTGACCATGACCTTAAAGTACAGAATATCAGCTTTAATTCAGACATTCACATCCATACAGACTCAAACTCCACAGAAACCACAGAGCACTCAGACGGTCCTGGCTGAGAAATTGTGTCAGTGTTCAGTTATTTATGAACCGCACTGTAGAATGAAAGTAAACAGACGAAAATCCATCCTGAACCCCTTAACATAAAAAAAGAGTACATGAGGATTAACAGAAAGAAAGACTGAAAAGAGTTACACATTTTCCAGCATATAGCCTGGCGTAATAGGCAGTACCTCACATTACCTGTACATAACCCCCTGCTCCTGCTGTCAATCATCTGGAGGAAAATCAATCCAGTGCAATCTGTACTAAGCCTGCTATCTCAGCATCTGTCACCCATAATCCCCACAGGTTTTTTTTTTATGGCCGTATGGGTAAATTGGCATCACAATTTTCCATCTCGCCAATGCAGTTCTACATCAGCCTGTCCTGAGTGTGTGTGTACGGTCTGGAGTGTGTGCAGGTGTGTACCTGTCCAGTGGCTGGGTCTTATACAGCGCCGTGCTGTACTCGTCCAGGACTGAGGCGTGGGTCTGGAGGATGATGATGTTGTAGCTCACCACCGCCGCCAGCATGATCAGCATCTTCAGCTGATAATTTATCCTCAGGAACACGGAGCAGGACACCAGCCCCAGGATACAGCTGTAGATGAAGTACTGAAAGAGAAAACGACAGGGAAGATAATGAGATTTGCGGCCGAGAATAAAGCAGGACAAGGTGTGATCATGACTAACCGAATGTAATGAAAAATTCATTATCAAACGCAAAAATGCTCAGTCAATTAAAAATTCATCAAGGCTCACCAGAAAATTCTGCTAAACGCTGTCAAACCAAACATCTCACATGACAGGGGTCCCTCTTTAAAGAGCCTATATTATGGAAAACTGAATTGCCCTACTTTGTAAAACATACAGTTCAGAATTGATGTCACAAAAACCAACACATTTACATACAGATGCCTGTACAGCACACTGCAGTTTGGCCTTAACCATTCTCAATGAGTGTCTGAATGATTCATTTAAAGCTATACTACAAATGATCTGTAATCCATTGTAAATAGCAGTGAATCACAACAGAAGTCATACAAATATATATATATATATATATACACATCTGGAAAAAAAATAAGGTACCACTGTACTTTATTTTTAAATCAGCACCTCTCTGAGTGTGAAATCATTCCAGTCCAGTGTGTGTTAAATTCCTACACAAACACTTCATTCTGCTTTATGAGGGACTGATCAGTGATCAGCTGAATCACAACTTATTTAATGAGGAAAAGACTGCTGTAATCGACTCTCTCCTCTCACACTGAGACCAGTTGGAAGAAGTATGTCAAAGGTCATTATTGCCATTTTGTTTAAGAGTGAACAAGAAATTTGTTTTCCTTTAATTATTAAAGTTCTGTAAACGCAGCATAATTTCTCTTGTTTTGATGTTTTCTTTAAAATTTTGCTTTAAAGAACAATATTTTTATTTGGAAATGAGGTGAAATATTGTCAGCAGTTCTTAAAAACAAAGGGAAAGCTGTTCAGTTCAATCCTCGCAGCTATAAAAGATAAAACCTGAGAAACTGAACATTTTTGCAGTGTTCTCTTCTTTTTTTCAGGAGCTGTAAATAAAAGGTACTATGACTAAGGGATAAAGAATGGTTGGGAAATTGTCATGCAAAAATGGTTTGAATTGGTTCACTATTATTTATTTTTCACCATTATGGGAAATTAGTTATTTAGCAAGGGTTCACATAAGGACAGATCCCACAGGGACAACATTAGTGCAGGGAAATGGAAATTCATACCAAGTACAAATATGCAAAAGTGCCACAGTAGTGCAAAGGATGCAGCCAGAGCACCAACTGCCAAGAAGCATATTAATAGCACATGGGATGAAAGAGACATGGAGACTTTTCATCTTCTGTGTCCTAAAGCAGCGGCCTGGGGGCAGTAGCTCACACTCCCTCTGGAGAGGATGGTCCTGGCAGTCCAATATAGCCCTTTGCAGCTGGTAGCCTAGTGGTTAGGCTGTTCGTCCTGTGATCAGGAAGTCTTGGGTTCGAATCCCAAGATTACTAAGCACCTCTGAGGGTCTCTTGAGTAAAGTACCATTCCCACACTGATCCCCGGGCACTGTGTTCCTGGCTGCCCTCTGCTTCACTGGTGAATGGTCTAAATACAGACGAAGAATTTCATACTGTTCACACTGGAAGAGTGACAGGGGAGGAGATATAGAGTTTGATGGGCAGGTGTGTGACAGGGGAGGGAGTTATGGAGTCTGGTGGCAGTAGGGGGGAAGAATTTCTGTGGCATTCAGTGGACAACCTAATGCTAGTGAGCTGAGTTGGGGGTCCCTGCTTTAAAAGGTTAGTCTATTCTTTTTTAAGCAAATAATCACAGACTGCGTTGCGTCACTGTGACTTTCACATTTGTGTTTTTTGTGCCTCTGTGTATGTGTGTGTGTGTGTATGTGTCTTTTGGGGGAACCACAGTAGAAACCAAGGCACAGCCTCGCACACAGACTTGCCTTAATCATTCTACAGTGATGTTAATGGCTAGACAGAAAGACTGGTGAACTGAAGCCATTTCTAAATGGAGAAGAATGAATCTTTCTGAATAATTGCGTCTGTGTCCTCTTACCTGCCACCTTCCAAACAGGTTGAGGGCACTCAGAGCACAATAAATATGTCCTCTGCTTTCAGTACAAACCTTTTATGGCTAGCATTCATAAATACATCACCGCTCCCACTTTGGACAACACCATCCCACAAAAAACATTGCTCTGTTTACTGATTTGCTCAACAGAAACCATTGAGGACTTGTTTCATACGACGTTTGCACATATGACAAATAGGAATGTGGAAGAGGCAGCAGTGTTTTTGCCACGTTATATAACGTTAGAATACAAATACATAAATGTGTGTTATGAAGTGAAAGATGGCGCCAGTGTGTGTGGCCTGCCGTCTGTCGCTGCCTACCTTATTTGTGTTTTTAGTGTTGTTTCTGTGTGTTATGCATAATGTCAACTCACTACTGACCTACGATCGCCAAACACTTCTTGAGCTTCGCTCATCCGCCGTCAAGTG
>JBBJLR010129139.1:0-17831 GCA_037577145.1 Brachypetersius gabonensis | reverse complement strand
TGGTGTGCTGAATGTAGGATTCGAACCCACAACCTCTTGATCTGGAGGCAAGTATCCTACCCACAGAGCCACCTCCATCCCACCTCCATCCCACCTCCATCTAGAATCAGGTTACTAGAAGCAGCTCTTTTGTCTGTAGGGCAAGAGCCGAACCCTGAAGAACTCAGTGCAGAGCAGACGAGGCTGGAGTGTGCGCAGAAGTATCTGAAACTCAGCAAAGGAATGAGCCTGTGTGTCTGCTATGCTGCCAGCATCGGAGGCACAGCCACCCTAAACGGTTCCATGCCCAACCTCATCCTCAAAGGCCAGTTCGACAAGTAAGAAGCATGTTATCAACCATTTATGTGATGCTACACTTAAAGAGCACTGCATTTAAATAGTTTCAGAGGTATACAGCAGGGTTTATCATCTTGAACATAACATTGCAACTGTGTAGTGCAGTGAGTTTCCAGAAGTAAGGTTAATAAACTCTGCTGTACATCACTTACAAATAAGAACTATATTACATCAGCATCGTTTTGTCTTTTATTTCATGTGCTTTTTGTTTTTTTGTCAAATGTTTTATTTGTGTGAAAATGATCATTCATTTAAACCAAGTAAATTCAATGCATTGCTTTCTTCGGTGTCCATTTATGTAAGAGTTCTAATACACTGTACCGGTAAACCTGCTTTGTATCTGCAGGCTGTTTCCTGACAATGGAGACGTGATCAACTATACCAGCTGGTTTCTGTTCTCCTGCCCCAACATGGTGCTGATGCTGGCAGTCTCTTGGCTGTGGCTGCAGTTCATGTTCTTGGGGTTCAAGTAAGTAATGGAGAATTACTTCTGTATAATTCAGTTACTGATATCTAAACACAGTCATGCAATGTGGTTTGATGTCAGTGGGTCCTTTTTGAAGAAATGTACCATTTTCCCACATCCTTGATGTCACTTATAGAGACATTAACTGCTTCACACATCTGGTTCCTATCACCAGTGTTGACAAAGTCTGAATGGACTTAATAATGCAGAAAGTTGGAAAACATGGTGAAATTCCCCTTTATGAACAGTAATTCAGGGAGATATAAGGTTTTGTAATAGTAGTGATGATCTGTCCTATTTTTCTCTCTTCAGTATTAAACAAACGTTTTGCTGCAGAAAGGCCACCCGCGTTGAACGTGACGTGTATCAGAGGATGAAGAGTGAGTACACGAAGCTCGGCAGAATGAGTTTTGCTGAGTGGAGTGTCTTGGCGCTTTTTTTGCTCCTGGTGCTGCTGTGGTTCACGCGGGAGCCCGGCTTCTCCACTGGCTGGGCCTCGCTGCTCTTTAACCGGGAGAGAAAGTGAGTGCAAACACACACACACACACACAAACAGAAGCACACAAACACACACACACACACACACACACAAAGACAAACACACACAAAGGCAAACACACCGACATGCACAAACACAAACACACACACACACACACACACACACACACACACACACACACACACAAACATACGCACACACACAAACATATATAACTTCTACCCTCAAAAATTACAATTTATTACAAACAAAACAAAAGGTAATGTAAGTATAACATAGTTCAGTTACAGCTGAAGGATGGTCGGAATAAACAGAGCTGTGGATGATTCCATAAAACTGTATAATGGAGAATAAAGTTGTAATGAAACTAATAAGCAGAATGCCTCATATCTGAAAACGGTGATGAAAAAAACTAGTATAAGTAGATCGCTCCAGGGTACTGATTATCATTTTAAATCTTTTGGTGGTTAATACTGAATAAAACATGTGGGCTGGGTTGTTACATTTCAATCTGCATGGTGTAACAAGAATCATTGATATCGTATAATCGTAGTGTGTGTGTGTCAATCATTTCGTTATAGGCTCAACTTTTTTAGACGTTATTAGTTACGAGTCATTTCGTTTGTGTTGCAGGTTTGTGACAGATACCACAGTCTCTATTTTAATCTGTACGTTGTTCTTCATCGTGCCTGCCGAAATTGACATCTCATGTGGGCACAGTGGTTCTGTAAATATATCTGGTATGTCTTGTTTCCTTTTGACCTACCAGGGATCCCAGCTCAGATCTAGGGGGGTCAGTGTCCATCGCAGTTTGTTTAAATTCTCAAACACCTGTTATTTGTCAGGGGCAGTGAGTCCATTTGAGATGGGGACCTACCAAACTGTGCTGGACACCAATCCTCAAAGCGTGAAGTTGGAGTTCCCTGCTATATGACTTACTTTAAGCCTCAGTCAATTTCAGTCAAGTTAGTAACCATCAAACTCAGCTAACAAAGGTCTCTTTAATTTTTCTGATTATAAAATAGAGGTCCTATTGAAAACATTTGTGGTTTTTGCAAGAGACTCCTATTTTATACAGCTACAGACGATATCTTATGCAACTTTATTTTCTTAATGATTCAACCTTATTAGTGATTATCAGTTATACTTCTTGGCAGTAGGGTTATATAAGAGCTCAGTCTTGGGTAATTCTGGGTCTTAAAATGGACCTTTCTTAAGAAACAAGTAATGCTAAAATGCCAGATTCAGGGTCATTTTGCATCCCAGAAAGCAATTCAACCAGAATTCAGAATGGAAGGATGACAACGAGTGATTATTTATTTTAGTTATATTACAACCAAACAAACTTAGAGTAGGTATGTATCTGGAAGGAGAATGCAATCCAGTCTGGTACTTAGTCAGTGCAGTTAGACAGGGTAGTTGGTGGACTGGTGGTTAGAGAGTTTCCCTCGTGATCTAAAGGTCATGGGTTTGAATGACAGGAGTGCCAGTGGCACCACTGAGGTTCTCTTGAGTAAGGTACCATCCCCACACACTGCTCCCTGGGTGCTGTGTGCCTGGCTGCCCAAAGCTTCACTCGGATGAATGAATTAAATGCAGCTTACAAACTTTGCTGTGCTGTGCTCACGTATGACAAATGGAGATTTCTTGACATTCTTGCTTTTTTCACTTGCAGGTCAGAGGATATGGAAGCCTCCCCCAACTCTGCTGAACTGGGGGCTGGTGCAGAAGAAGATGCCCTGGCACATTATGCTGCTACTAGGAGGGGCCTTTGCTCTGGCCAAAGGCGGCGAGGTACACACAAGCCATCACTGACAGCCCAGAACACAGCAATGTAGGGTAACTGCTGCTCTGACTGCAAGCTTTATACAATCTGTGGAATCCTTCTGTCTGGGCCAATCCACCTGCACAGCCATCAATAATTCACACAGCAGATGTAATAACAGCAGTAACAACAGTAGACAGGGTTGCACAATTGGGAAGGAATATGCTTTTGTATCCAATAACATCAAGGCGACACATTAACAGACAACATTACGCAGACCATAACAACATTTACATTTATGGCATTTGAAAGGCGCTCTTATCCAGAGCGACGTACACCAGTGCTTAACCGCATCTGTTATTCATACCTGCGAAGCGGGACTTAAATTAACATCTGCTTTTCAACCAAGCTACAACCAACTCAGTTACAAAGCCTGTCAAAATGACAATGCACAGTTCACAAAAACATAGACAAAAGTTAAGAGCATAAGTGTCCAAGGATTTATTCCTCCATATATAGAAAAAATATGCAAGCAATAAGCATAAGGACTAGTCTATCCTGACTATCCGTTTACACCTGTCGATCTGTTTGTGCCTAGGTATCCAACCTGACGCTGTGGCTCGGGCAAACTCTGGAGCCCTTGAGGAATATCCACCCAGTCGCTCTGTCCTTCTTACTCTGCTTTGTCTTGACTATACTCACTGAACTCTTCCACAATGCAGTAATCAGCACCGTGTGTCTGCCAGTTTTGGCCTCCATGGTGAGTTTAAATGCATAAATGTGTATATAGCCATGGAAAAAATCATTTTTCTCCATGGTTTTTGCTTCTGTCATTTGTGGGAGTGTGTGTGAAATGTGCATGTCACTATTGACCACACTTAATTCAAAATTCCAAACAAAAAAAAATAATTCATAGAAATAATTGGAAATGTTAAACTACACTCTTACATTATTTTCTAATTGTAATGTTAAGAGCAGTGTGTGCGTGTGTGAGCTCTGCTTCATCCCATCAGAAACCGAATCAGGGGTGAAGCTGCTGGAATACAGCACAAAGAAAAGCTGCTCTGCAAACACTACTGCACTCACAACACATATGAAGGCATTTGTTATTTTTACACAGTTCAGAAAAGAAATGCGTGTGCACTTTACACACACAGCCGCAAATTCTACAATTATGGAACAGGGAAAAAACAAAAAGTTATTTTTTTACTCTAATTATGATGTAGAAACATTCCAAAAATGAAATTGAATGTTTTTGCTCATGGGTTACCAGGCCTGTGCCGTTAATCTGAACCCACTGTACATCATGCTCCCGTGCACCATCTCCACATCCCTTGCTTTCATGCTCCCAATGGCCACGCCCCCAAATGCCCTTGCATTTGCCCAAGGCAATCTCAAGATCATCGAAATGGTGAGGACTCACGTTTTTCTGTTATTGATTCAGTTTCATGCTGTTGTTTGCATCAGATATCATTGTATGAGATGATATTAAAGTTGGCATGAATTAAGTTAATGCTTCCTGAGTGCTAGTAGTCTAAGCTCAGTCTGATGTATTTGTTTTCGTTGTTTTGTTTTGCCCTTTTTCTCTTAAAGTTACATCAAAGGATATATTTTACAATGTTGTAATCAGACAAAAATAATATTTACAGAAACATTTTAAAATTAGAGCTGGCCCAAAAAGCATTTCACAGGTGTCCGATATGGTATTCCTTGGTATTCCTTTTGAAGAATATGATCGAAAATATCTTATTAGGGTGTTAGAGAACAGCGAGTTCTGTATTAAGTATTATAATGCAACCATTACCCTCAGCTAACAATGAAACTCTATAGAACATTAGAATAGAACTGCAGAAGAGGGAAAAAACTCTTATGAATAATTTTATTAATTATCATTAGACACTGCAGTGGTCCGGCACCCCGCCCAGTTTGAGTCTCTGCCTCACACCCGGGATAGGCTCCAGGTACCCACAACCTTAGTGTGGATTAAGCGGTTACAGTAAATGAGCAAGAGAGATGGGGAGATGGGGGTTAGATTTGGGTTGTTGTTTTCATTTGTTAATCAAGTTATTTTATTAGTCAAGTTGGCTTGCCAGATCACAAAAAGCAGCAATGAGGGCACATTTCTCTTCATCACAGCATGCATCATGTGCAGCTCATTCATAGCTGAGTTATATACTGGGACTCACAGCCCAGTATAGAAGCCCTGACAGAGGCACTGGCAACACTTACCACAACAAACAGGCTTGAGGCTCTGACTTCCTGGGTTTCCTGTCTCACCAGAGTGGCATCAGATAAGCAACACAGTACTTGCATATTTAAGATTCTTCTAAGATTTGTCGTACCTTCACATCAGGCATTGTACATGTTGCTCTGGACACTTTTCTTGACATCCGAAAGGTTAGATAAGTGCTCCCACATGACTGACTTGACTTTAGGCATCTCTGCTCTTTTAGCTTCAGTGGCTGCAGTTTGTTTCTACTCTGAGACGAGGTGATTTAGACACCTAAAAGAAACCAGCTACACATTTTTTTAAACACTGTCTATATATTAACAATCATATGAGGGATGTGCTGAAGACATGTCATGGCTTGAAATAAAGATGATTAAATATAGAACTGAATACCTGTGTAATGAAAATGCATTCAGGTATTTGGGCCAGCCCTAATTTTTTAATATATATATAACTATTATTTTTAGAGCAATCAGAAGCACTCAGCAAAATATATGTTTTTTAATATCTATTAATCCCACTAATCAATACCGAGTGAGACTAATTCCATTCCAACGGCTTGAATAACATGGACACATGACTGTAACTTCATTACAGGTCAAGCCTGGCTTCATATTGAACCTGCTGGGGGTTCTCTGCGTCAACTTTGCCATTCACACTTGGGGCACTACCATGTTCCAGCTGAATGAGTTTCCCTCGTGGGCCAATGGGACCCTCTCTCCTACCCCAACCCCTTCAATGTTTCCATCAACTACTCCCTGAGCACAGGAGAAGAAGCAAAGGGGACATAGATGGTGAAGTTTAACAAGGCTGAGGACTGAAAGGGGAATGGATTATTGCATAATTTAAATGACAGTCCCATTTTCCCAGGCTGTAGCTAGTAACAGTATTATTGGCACTCAAGGGAGGGGTTCAGGTTTACTGTCTCTCTCTTTAGCCGCTTAGTCAGTGTGACACAGCAAAGGTGAGGTGTGGACATAAATGCATGCACCAACTACACCCTTTTCAGCCTAATATCCATATGTTGGAATTATAGCTGTTTTGGTGCTGAAGTATGTCTGGCATAAGTGTGTTTTGATTTAATGAGTGTTCTGTTCTAAGATCAGAAGCGCATTTTCAAAATTCCTCGGTTGTGCTGATCAGCGAATGATACGGACTCCTTTATTTTGGCCACCTAATTTGAACTATTTTACATGATATCCTTGGTAAGTGTTTTAATGCTGCTTAAATATGTAGTGAACTGTGTCGTGTAATCTGTATATACAACGTACAACTGCTATTAAACACTACACATACATTTTTTGTATCAGTATTTTATGCCACTTGACATGCAAAAAGGAGGGCAGCACTAGATTAGACTGTGGCTCTTTTAGTACAGTTATAAATAGAAACTGTATGAGTGTAAACACAAAAATAAAGGTGCCTGAAATGTTCAAATTGTCTGTGGTGATTTTTTATATTACATTTTTCCCATATTGTCTATCAAATGATAATGATGACAGAAGATATGATCGGAAATAGATGGGTCAAAGATTATAGACTTTAATCAGTAATATAAAAACCTTTATTAAGAACCAAAAATCTGATTATCTGTTTTACAGTAAGGCTTGATTGACAAAGTGCTCAGCTTGTGTATTTGTATTAGTAACAGAAAACAATCAGCTGCTTTGGAATAATAAAAAAGAGAAAAGCTTTTCGCAACAATAATCCAGATCACCAACCCTGGTCCTGGAGATCTACCTTCCTGAGAAGTGTAGCTAGAGGACTTCTTCAGAAGTCCCTGGCAGGAGCATTAAGTAGTGTAAAGTAAAGTATAAAGTGTCAGTTTGTCATACGTGAACACACCACAGCACAAAATTGTTTTCTGCATTTAACCCATTCACCCGAATGATGCAGCGGGCAGCCAGCCAGAGTCCAGGGAGCAGTGTGTGGGGATGGTACCTTCAAGTATACCTCAGTGGTGAAATTCCTGAGATTCAAACCCACAACCTTCCGATTGCAGGGGCAACGCTAACCACCAGACACGCTGCAGTAAGAGTGAGGGTACAGTATGTTAGATGCGGGTAGAAGCTAAACACAGCAGGATAGCAGATCTCCAGGAGAAGAGTTGGTGACCACTGACCCAGACTCTCTTACAGATTAAAACCCACAATGAACTGTGAAGAGATTGTGTTATACGTGATATGTTCATTATGCAATGGTTTAAATATTTTTGGCATCAGCTAAGTCATATAAATTGTCCCTTATATTTAAAAATGTATAAAGATAGAATGAGTGAAATAGAAGTATATAGGTAATGTGTGATGAAAGCAATAAACGAGAATCTGTTTCAGTGTTTAAATGAATTTTGAACTGTGCTTTATGTCAATCACAGAAGCATCATTTGGTGATTATGGCGGCCGCCTTCTTAATCCAGGAGTTGCCGCCGAGCAGAGAGAGCATGAAGCGAGCGACATCTCCTCTGGGCATACCCTGTCCGATAGGGTAGCCATTATCATCAGGGACAAAGTAACCTTCATGAGTCAGGATCTCACTCTCTGTTAAAAGAATACAATTAGTAATTAGAATAAATAATGTTAGAAATTAAAATTAGAAGAAGACACTTCATTTATATATTGTACTGCCTTTAACAAACAAGGTCAGTTAAAAATATGCAATGCAAATTTAAAACTGCATCTCACAATCTCATACACCTCAGTCCCCCATTCTGTTACGTGATGTGATGCTTGAGAATTACATTGTAAGGTGCTGTTTCTCTAGTGGCCTCATGTTAAAAGGTGCCTGTAATCTAAATACAGCACCTGCTCCAACTTGAAGGAAATACAGATACTCACTTTAAAACATGAAACATTTTGACAACAGGGTCTGTTTTTACAAACCACCTCAAGAGCAAGAGTGTTGATCTAGTTTTTGTGGCAATAGCCAACATGAACACAGAGGAATCAAATTCAAAATCAGTCCCATTCAGTCATGTCTATTTACGTCTATTTTCCAAAAACTTTTAAGTTTTTTTAAATCTCATTTTAGGAACCTAAGGGAACCATGACCTTTTTAATGAATAGCTGGGTGTGGTTTGAGCAGGCAGAGAATGGGTGAATATTTAATATTGTTTCTTACCAATGTTAGGTCCAATTTTAAACTAATAAAGTAAAAACTGGACTTTAAACATGCCTCAGCTACTCGACTACATCTGAGTTACATCAAATACTACGAAAATCTGACATTTCTCACTCAATAATACACATTAAGATAACGACGTGACACATTTCTGGTAGTTTTCTATGAACTAGTCATCTGAAAGCCACACCTGTTGTGGGTGTGTTCTTGAGCCCAGGTGGCCGAACGACTGTCCAGTTGATATCCTCAGTCTTCTGCAAGAGCTCCTCCATCTCATACATGTTGCTCAAGACACTTCGAATCATTGGAAGCAGCATGTTTCGGATGAAGAAGGAAGCTTTGGTGCCTGAATTAGCTGTAAAAAAGGAAAAAAAAAGAATAAGGGCAAACATGACTCCACAACCCACAGATATGCTTTACATACACAATACATATATTTAATACAGTCTTCCAATCGCTAAACATTATAGTATCATAATTAACAAACACAATTTTATTTGTCTGAAGCTTGCACACTTACGCTCTGTGTACCATGACGTCATGGTGATGATTCGATTCACTTTGGCCTCTCGCATCGCGCTGAGAGTGGCCGTCATGGACTGAGTGTAGCCAGTGACTCCAGACAGAACAGATGGTGGAAACCCAAGACATGACATAACAGCATCCTGGTCTTTAAAGTGCGGTTTCAGGCTTTCTTCTGAGAAAATGTTCCCCTCAACCACCTATCATATGATATTTGTGTAGAAGGAAAGGAGCTGGATGAATGTTGTGTTGCTCGACTGGGTTCATCATTGGTAAGACCATCCTTTGAACCCCTCTAATCTCTGATACTGACCGATTAGTGTTCATTTGTGTTGCTCTGGTTGCTTTACTATTAATAGGGCAGAATAATTACCCAGGGCGAATAAGACCCTACATCTGTTTGGGTCAATTTACACAGGTTAAAGCAGCTCTATTTAATTTCATGGACTTCTTGTAATTTTAATGGTGGATTTATAGTGTTTCAAAGCAGTCAGCACTCCCCATACCCATTTTTCATTCTGATACAAACATGTTATATTTATAACCAAGCGTCCAAGGGATCATTTACTTGCCCTGAACTTTCATGCAAGGCTCCTAAAAGAGTTTATGATATCCAAAGTCAGTTTCTAAAATTCCATGACCATGAAAACACAACCATGAGTTTAGTCCCTGCCATATCTTATAATATTGCTTTACAATGCACTGGCTGATAATCACAGGATGCACTGACTACTGGAACCATGTTATGCAATATCTTGTTTTTCTTCAATTCAATACAATTACCGTACAGTACAATTCTTTGAATTACCTTGAGGTTGTCATTAGTTATAGCCATTTTTCCAGGATTCCTCACAATGGCTGTGACGATGTGCCCCTGCTGTAAAGCTTGGCTCACCAGCTGCAGCCCCGTCTGCCCTGTAGCACCAAGAACGGCAATCTTCATCTTCAGGCAAGATCTGCTACCTTTACCTAACTCCTGTAAAAAAAGCCAAACAAATTTTAACAGTTTGGATAACCACGTACTACACACTCCAGATTAATACTCACATTAACAGATCGAACCTGATATATTATCTACACTACAATGACAAATGTTTTGGGACACACCTGTTTTTTTTAGGGCTAGGCTCCTTACTTCCAGTGAAGGCAATCTTAATATTTTAGCAGACCAAAACATTCTGAGCGACAGCATGCTTCCAAATTTGCGGACACAGTTTGGGAAAGAACATTTTCTATTCCAGCATGACCGTGCCCAAGTAAACAAAGCAAGCTCTATTAATAAGCTCTATGACCTCAACCCCATCCAACACCTCTGGCATGAACTGGAACAGAAATTGTGAGCCAGGGCTTCTCATCCAACAGTGCCTGACCTCAGAAATACTCTCCAGAATGAATGAGCACAGATGCCAAAAGCAATGACAAAAGCCTTACAAGAAGAGTGGAAGCTGTTATAGATGCAAAAGGGGGACCAACTCCATATTAAAGTCTATGTATTTGAATAAAATGTCATTAAAGTCCCCTTTGGTGTAATGGTCAGGTGTCCCAAAACTTTTGTTCATTTAGTGTATACAACTGTGTTGGTGTCATGCAGTAACACTAATCAATTACAAAATGTTTTTTTTTCAACTGCATTATGTTTTAATTGCTAAGTGCTTCAGTTTAAAAATACATACATACATACAACTAAATAAGTAGTACATTTAATTACTGGAAATGTGCTTTCTGTTTGATGAATACACAATACTGTGTAAGGTTTTCTCTGGCGGAATTTTATGAGAAGCTGAACAAAACAAAGTGGTTTAATCACACTGTGTGTGTTCTTTTAGCATAGAGTAGAACCACCATTTAGAAAGCACGTGTTTCTCATTAATTAATGAGATCTTAAATCTCACCTGATACTGTTATTTATTGACTAAATCTTATAAAATTGAATGTTATCAGCACTGTCAGACGTTTTAGTTGATTAGTTGATTCAGGTGTGGTGGATTTAGGTTGAATCCTTTAGAGCTCCAGAACTAGCAAAACCTCAATACACAGGTTACACAATACATAGGAACACAGAACCCTTATATGTTTAGTTATAACACTGCTGATGTACACTTAGTACTGACTGGCCTAACGTAAATGTCCCAATACTTTTGTTCATATTGTGTATGGCTCTAAAGAAACTTTAGATATGGACATAAAAGGGTTAACACCATGCTAGTAGATAACACGCCCTCTAAGGTCACATATCTGTCACACACCAGGAACCCTGTTTTTAAACATTAGAAATGTTAGAAATTCAGCGCTTAATGTACTGCAGTATTTGTTTCTTTTTGCAGTAGTACTTGGTGATTAGGCCATAAAATTAATAATATAATAAAGATAATTTCCCTTTAACGTGCCTATATTCCCCGAATGATACGGCAACACAACAACAACATATAAGCATTGCACAGACTTACTGAGGTTACACAGGTGAGCTTCTGCTGCAGATGTGCAGAAAGTGTCAGTGTCCCTTCGTTTTTCTGGGTAAAGACGGTCTTGTATGGGACGTCTTACGAAAGTCTAGCCTTGCACTATATGAAGCCTCTCTTCCCAAATGCTCAATATCACCCAAACGACATTAGTGTGACAGAGTGAGCCGTGCTTTCTGTTTGACTCCTCACAAGTTATGAAAACGGTTTTGCGCATGCGCAGTAAAACTTTGATGACTCTTAAGCAATAAAGTGGCTTAAACTATATTTACATATCAAGAATGTTTACAGATATAAGCATTAAAATGCTTTTAATCCACTAACACGCAGCGTGGCCGTGTCAGTGTGTTGTTTAAGAGATGTGTATTTGCACACTGTGTTTACATGTAGCCTATTTTTCCACTAGGGGGCATTGCCGCTCATTGTGTTGTAAAGGGGAAGTCCACCTTAATTTCAACATTTCTGAGTTATTCAATAGTTAAGATGTAAACGGACTGTGAATGTGAACTGTGTCATTATGGTCTGAGTTGTACAAACAGGTGTTTTTACAGCTGCTTACGATAAAGCATAGTGCTCGTCGACTTTTTGTTAAGATAAAATAGCCCTTTATTAGTCCCACAGGTGGAAAATTTGCAGAATTGACAAAATGTGTGTGTGAGTGTGTGTATGTACACATTGTACGCATGAGATATGGAGCTTACACTCCTCCATCTCATACATGTTGCTCAAGACACTTCGAATCATTGGAAGCAGCATGTTTCGGATGAAGAAGGAAGCTTTGGTGCCTGTATTAGCTGTAAAAAAGAAAAAAAATTAATAAGGACAAACATGACTCCACAACCCACAGATATGCTTTACAAATACAATACATATATTTACATGTAGTAATGTATCAAAATTAAAAGAGGTGTGAAGCTTCTGGCAAGAGCAGCTGGTGGCTTATTGGCAGCCCAGGGCTGCTAGTAGTAACCATAAGCTACCTAGCAAGGTACCGGTTCCCCACACACTGCTTCCCGGCTGATGTGTTCTTGGCTGACCGGCGCTTCACTTGGTGAATGGGTTTAATGCAGTGCTATTGATACTATTCACACTGCGTGTTGTAGTATGCTAACGTATGACAAATGGACCCTTTGTTAAATGTGTGATAAAATGCTAGCCAATCAGATCAGCCCAAACCCTGAAAACAGGTGTGTCCTGATACTTTTGTCCATATAGTGCATCAGAAGAATGGCCATATGTCTCCTCTGCTACTCTTCATTATTCATGAAGCCCCTCTAGTGGCCTGTAGGGGGATTGCCTGGCTGAGTGAACTTCTCTGTTTTTTGTCCTCTCACTCGATACGGAAGTTAACACTTGAGCACTGCTTGTGGTTGGGGTACAGTGACAGCCAGAACCACCGCACACACACACACACACACACACATGCCTTGTCAGACCCCCTGAGCGCTGCGGTGAGACAGTCAGCTTTTCAGGATGAAGATCCTGATTTTGGTGTCGGTGGTCTGTATGGCAGCGTTTGGGGGCTGTTTTTCTCCTCCTGTGGTCAACATCAGTCTGGACGAGCCCGCTGAGAAGAGATGGAAACCACTTATCGACATATTTGATGAAGACTTCTTGCGAAAGGCAGCTGCAGAGGTGATCGAGTGAGTACACAGCTGTGTGTGAACCTGCATAAACACTTAAACCAACAGGAGGGACAAAGTTTCTCAATGGAACTGTAGTTCAACTTCTCAGTGCATACAACATCTTTTCTTAGTTCAGGTGCAGAACCAAAATGAAATCCCTGCTGAAAAATGTAGCCCAGTATAAACTCCAGTCTAATGCTGGTTAATGGTGGTCTTGTGCTGGAGTAACTGGGCATTCAGCAACACCAACATCCAAAGTACAACACTGGTGAAAGTAGAGTGAAAGTAGAGTGAAAGTATGAACTAAAACATATAGCACTGAAATGGAAATCTGTGTAAAGTAGACATAAATGTAGCATATGTAAAATTGCAAAAGTGCAGAGTAAAGGGAAGCAGTTACTATCAGGCTCTAGGTGAAAGTAGAATGAAGTCATTGGTTTTATATACACTACCAGTCAAAAGGTTTAACACACCTTCTCGTTCAATGATTTCCTCTGTTTTTATTATTAGCTACAGGGAAGATTAATATTGAGAATCTCACCTATTGCTCTTGATGACAACTTTGCACTCTTGGCATTTTTTTCAGGAGTTAGGAGGAATCGACTTGGAATCCTATTTAATGAACAGATGTTCATCGTCAAGATTTGATTTGTGGAATTTCCTGCCTCCTTAATGTGTTAGGGATCATCAGTTGTGACGGTCGGGTTGGTACACAGTTAGTGATCCTGTTCCGCTACGGTTCTACTCCACATTATGGCAAGAACCACTTAACTAAGTAAAAAGAAACAACGGTCCATCATTAACAAAACATATTCTGGTTTAACTTTTTTTTTGTTTACTGCATAATTCCACTTGTTCCTTCATCAATTTGTTAATATTCAATCTACAATGTAGAAAATAATAAAAACAAAGGAAAAACATTGAATGAGGAATGTCCAAATTTTGACTGGTAGTGTACTCACTGTATTTTTTTTCACTATCAACAGTGTAAAATGTTTTATGCTTTATGAAAGTCTCTAAATAAATAGAACATATTATTACTGTATTATTATTATTATTATTATTATTATTATTATTATTGTAAGCATTTTCATTGTACTGAGCCCCTCATAGTTCTTGGATTAACTGACCGACTCATTTGGGGCAGCTGGTGGTCTGGTGGTTAGGGAGTCGCCCTGTGATCAGAAGGTTGTGGGTTTGAATCCCAGGTACCCCTGAGCAAGCGACTCTTCCCACACACTGCTCCTGGGTTAAATGCAAAAGACAGTTTTCACACTGTTCACACTGCATTCTGTGCTGTGGTGTGTTCATGAGTGACAAATGGTCACTTTAAAATAAGAAAATGAGAATAAGCAGCTGTTGTAATTGATCATTTTTCTTTTCTTATAGCACTACTGTTCCAAAGTGGGTGCACACTGCTGTCATCCCTATAGTTAAAGCCCTGGAGAAGTATGTACCACAACCGTACGCGGACGAGATCAGAGGCATGGCTGCGTATTATCAGTCGGACATCTCAGACATAATTCTTCTCAACTTTGCATATGAAGTTTCTGCGTATGTACCGCACACTCACGTGGCATGTAATATAGTGAACTGAATGCTTGTCTATACGGTACTTTTGGACAATTATATTTTGTAAAATGAAGGCTCGGACTGTTAGGCCCTGGAGTGGGTTTCTGTTCATAGGTTTGGTTCATGTGTCTTAGATTTTGCAGCAGCATTGTGGCCCAGGACACAAAGGGAAATATTTTCCATGGCAGGAACTTGGACTATCCCCACGATGTTCTCAAAAATCTTACTATTGATATCCTGTTCATCAAAAACGGACAGGTAGGAGACGACCATACACCAGACCTCTTGTTCTGCCGTGTATGTTTGCTTTGTGTTTGTGTGACTCTGGATGTCCAATCACCAAAGCGATCATACTATTGTATTAATCTCATCTTCTTTGTTTTTTCCAGGTGGCCTACAGGGGAACTTCTTTTGCTGGTTATGTTGGGTTATGGACTGGGCAAAGTGCAAATAAGTTCACTGTGTCAGGAGATGAAAGAGGTAAGTGCACCTTTTGTCACGATCTCTCTCGCTGTCTTTTACTTGCATCTAAATGATTGAATTTTTTCATGCTAGATAAAGGCCACTGGTGGGAAAATGTGATCTCAGCCTTTCTGTTGAAGAGCTCTCCTGTTAGCTGGCTGGTGAGAGAGGTAAATAAACCAGTGATGCCAAAGTCCAGCATGACCATTTTCAGTTTATTGATTCATGCCTCTGGTCATATAAGTGCAATTTTGGATATGTCATTTAAAAGAAATCTAAATATCAATAACTGATATAAATAGTTCCCTAAACTGTTTTCCCATAAACTGCTATATATATATATATTTGGGCAGATAAGGTAAGATAAAATCAGAAAGAACTTTATTTATCCCGAAGGCAATTCTTTTGTCGTAAACATGCTCATTGCAACAAGAGGAATATAGATATGACAGAGAGTTAGGATGTGGGAAAAAGATAATAAAATAAATTAAATTAAATAGTAATAGTGCAAATGGAATAGTAAGTAAACTATTACAAAATACTAAACTGTAACAGAAATAATAATAACAGATTATTAATGCAAGTGGTTATAAAATGTGGTTATAAAGTGTTTGTGCCAGTATTTGTGACCTAGCTGGACGACCTAGTGGTTAGGGCCCAGCAATCAGAAGGTTGTGGGTTCGAATCCCAACTGCTAGTGTCACCACTGAAGTACCCTTGAGCAAGGTACCGTCCCCACACACTGCTCCCAGGACACCCCTCATTGGTGGCAGGCCCTTGCTTCAATTGGTGAATGGGTTAAATGCAGAGAAAGAATTTCATATTGTTCACACTGTGTGCTGTGCTGTAGTGTGTTCACGCATGACTATAAGGGTTAATTAATAAATGAATAAATAAATATTAAGCAAATTCTCACCTGTTTTGTACGCTCTCCCTAAAGCCACTTTGAAGTATGTCATGGCATGGAAGGAAAGCACTTTATGGTTAATGATTCATACCAACCCAGCCTTGGACTGATACTTAGCTTGCGTCCACTAAGGTCTGACTGATGTTTTTTACTGACTGTCATGTATGATTGTCAGTTCTAGGCTGTCAGACAGCAAATAGCCTAAACTAGATGATTCCAAAGTAATATAAGTTCATGACTCCTAACTTATCCTTTATAAGTAACCTTACAACCATAAAGCATAATCTTAAAACAGACGACCAAACCTGTCTATTTTAACAAGTTTAGTAAATTGTCTGTTTTACAAAATAGCAAATTTCTGGGATTTTCAAATGTATCATTTGTAAAATGTAATCTGTTATACACAGATTTAATCTCTCATATCAATAATGTATCAGTCAGGCCGTAAAATGCATCTGCTGTGCAAGACAGCAGCAGCTCTTGATGTAAAATTAATGATGTATTTATGGCTGTATAGTCTTTAATCGGATTATTGCTCAGAAAGCCTCTGTCTTTGTGTTTGGAGACTCTTGAGTCGGCCACAGACTTTCAAGATGCAGTGACAAGGCTGTCCAAAGTGCCGATCATCACTGATGTGTACTACATTGTGGGTGGCATCCACTCAAGAGAGGGTGTGGTCATCACCAGAAACAGGAGCGGGCCTGCAGATATATGGCCTCTGGACTGGGTGATGGGACAGTAAGCACCAGCTGATATTCCATATTTATTTACAAACAAATAGAGTTCCTGTCCTAAACTCTGGCTAAAATCTGGCTATAAGCCTCTATAAGGTCATCTTTCATATAACCATACACATCAACAAATTGCATTATTGTTGTATTGCATCATTAATAGCTGTATTGCATTATTAAAACACATTAGCATTTTTGGTGGAAGTATTATTTTTATGGATCTTCTTCATTAAATGACCGTTTTACTGGATTTCGTTCCAGATGGTACCTCGTCGAGACAAACTACGATCACTGGCTTCCCCCTCCCAAACATGATGATAGAAGGTGTGTGCTTTCCTTTCCTTGACTATTGGCACTGAGTTAAGTAAATATGAATTCTGTTTCATTTTGTTACTGTATGATTATACCTATCTCTGAACATTCTTACATTTTATTTACTTGTTTAGAGACGTGGCCATAAAAGCTTTGAATATTACGGGTCAGAATAATATCAACACACGCTCCCTTTATCAGGTAAATACAGTCTCTTTCAGTCTCAGTTATTGTTTTTATCACCGATTTCCATATTAGTCTTATTCAGTATGAGGCAAATAACTAAACAGGACCATGCTATATGTCTGCCTCTGTATTTGTTGTTGAAATTCTTCACTGAGGAGAGACTGCGTTTGGAAAACACATCAGTTTGGATAACATGTCAGTTCTAAAGAGGCATTGTATTGCTGCGGTGCAAACAAAGATTCCCTTGTGGAAATTCTGGTAAAGGACCAAACACGACATTTGGTCTGTTATTCTTTATCCTCTTAGTCACTCAAAGCAACGGTAATCAGAGGTCACTGAATCCTCAGCCTGATCCTTCAGGATTTTTTACAATGCTCCTTTGGATACTTTATATCATAGTTAGAGCTGTTGGTTTTGTCATTCGCTGTCAGTATTATTAGTTGGATTATATGAATGTAATTGATGTATTTTAATGAATGTATTGTGGAATCAAGCCAAACAATACAAATGTACTTTCAAATGACCATTTCAAACACTTTGAAGGAAAAGGATACATTATAATGGCTATAATAACTGTGTGTGTGTGTGTGTGTGTGTGTGTGTGTGTGTGTGTGTGTGTGTGTGTGTGTGTGTGTGTGTGTG
>JBBJLR010129105.1:0-17840 GCA_037577145.1 Brachypetersius gabonensis | reverse complement strand
GTTCAGGATACATTTCACTGCGTGTTGTACTTGTATGACTATGCATGTGACGAATAAAGAATCTTGAATCTTGAATAGCATCACAAGGTACTCTAGAGCATGCCTCAGCGCTGTCTGACTTATCAGCATCACCCAGTACATCAGATTACACCACCGCTTGTGTTGACTGTGCTGTCTGGTGCTTGGCCCAGTGACTGAAGCTTACCTCACCTCAGGTAGCCAGACTCTAAAAGGAAGGGACTGGAGAAGAAGTCTGACCTCCAGATTGTATGCAAAGCTCCTAACCCTTACAGTTTATACAGTCAGTTTATAAAACTGATAATGATGAGTAACAGGCTAATATTATGCATACTCAGAGAAAAATACATTGTATTTAAAATATATATAATATATATTTAATAAGCAGTGTATCGATTCATGCTACCCTGTCAAAAATACTCAGTTGAAGTTTATAAAACTACCAGCGTCTCAAGGTAGCACAGATTTATGGGTGTGGCACTACATTCCAAGACTGTGGAACTGCCCATGCACAGAAGGGCAAAGTAGCACATATTGATGGGTAGCATGTTTTGACCGAACACCAGACTGAAGTCATGTGGTGCAATAAATTACTGTTAATTTTTAGCACATAATTTTTTCTGTTATGAATTGATCAAAATAAATTAAACGCACCTCTGGTGAAGGTCGGTCCATCTGTCACAAGCTTTCAAAATGTAAGTCCTGAATAAAACAGACAATAGCAGCCTCTAGCGGCCTCTGACCAGGCATGTGACAGTACCCGTGAATTGTGAAAAACTGTGAATTTGTGATTTGGTAAAAAATACTTGTTTTTATCAGATTCATGCATGTGCCTGTATTTTCTTTGGTTTAATCAGGTTGAATACAGTAATAATGTAACTAAATTTACAGTAATTAAAATACAGGGCTTTAAGGAGAAAAAAAAATAAAAACATAACACTCGAGAAACATTTTACAGGGCAGCTGTGAGGACTGTCACAGACAGACCAGGAGGGCAGCGATCCGGCTCCACGGATCCACCTAATCCAGAGAGACATTCCAGGGTTTCCCAGAGATTAATTAGACCCAGATCCACTTCACCTGAGTACTAAGGGCTGGGAGTATATATAGAACAGGTAAACTAGACCTCAGTGCGAAGTATACTCATTCGGTTGAGATTGTTAGCCCTATTTCTAGTCTCCTTGTTTGCACTTGTGCTTTCTTTACAGCTTTGGATTTTGTTGTGACCCGTTTTCTGGACTGGACTTCCCTTTTACTCATGCGGACCTATTTCAGTAAAAGCTTATGGTTCTTTCTCTACTCTGCGTTTGGGTTCCTTGTTTGGACTATCGTTACAGCAGCAGCCAACATACGCTTGCTTTGTGTTCTCTGGACAGTACTATAAAAAGTATAATTATATTTTATATAGAAATTTTGCTGAATTAAAGTTAATATTTAAGTTTAAAAAATAGTAAATTATATTTTTCATAATACTTTAGCACTAACATGCACTGCATGCCACGAAAAAAGCTGTGACGTCCAGGCCTCGTCTGCAACACTTGCTCGTTCGCGTGCTGGGTTGTTTATGTTTGGGTGCGGCTCTTAGCGAGGCAATCAGACTCATTCCGTTCAGGTGCTTCTGAATGCCTTAACAAGCATCGTTCCCCAAACATAAACAACCCAGACTATAATCTCAATGTTATGAAGCAGAAAACAGAGTCTAAATAACACTCTGTGTCTTTCTTTCTCTGTTCCAATTTCTTAATGTGTTTCTCTCTTTCTTTCTCTGTCTCTTTCTTTCTCTCTGTCTCTCACTCTGGTTGTGCGCACTGCAGGCCTCCATCCGTCTTCCCACTGCTCTATCATGATTATAATGTGGTGTATGTATTAGAGAGAGAGAGAAAGCAGCAGGGAGCAGAGCCTAAGGGCCCAGTCACAGACACCACTGCCACTGAGAAAAGAGGAAAAAAACACCAGCTCCAAAGCTTAATTACTGAGAGGGTACACTCACACTCTCCACTTAACCCAACTCTAGCATCAACCTCAGCAACCAACAGATCAGCTTAAGCCTCTTTACCTGTTTATAGTAAAATCTGTAGTATTATTTTCATTATTCTTATGTCTAGGAAAATGCAAGTGTGTAACTGATGTGGACACATAGAGATTATTACACCCACACTTTTACGAGTGTTCTGTTCCCTGCCCTTTCATACGTTACTCATATAATATATGTAATACATTTTATTTATATAGCACTTTTCATACATTTTTATGTCACCCAAAGTGCTTAACAGAGAGCAGACAAACAATAAAAGAGAACAGTAAAAACAAGCAATAAGGACAAAATAATACAAATGCAATTTAAATGACAACAATTTAAAAATAATAAAATAATAAAAATAAAACAATTAAAATATATATATAATCTTAAAAAAACCAATCAAAACAACACATAAAACATGATACAAATAAAACAAATATAAGTTCTAACTAAAAGCCAGAGTATAAAAGTGTGTTTTAGTTACTTTCTTATATTTTGCCATTGGAATGTTTATCAAGGTGGAGCCTGATGATCTTAAGGATCTATTTGGAATATACTCGCTCAGACACTCTGAAATATATGAAGGTGCTTGTCCATTTAAAGCTTTAAAAACTAATAAAGGTATTTTATAATCAATTCTAAAAGAAACTGGTGACCAGTGTAGGTCTGCTAAAATAGGCATTATATGTTAAAATCTTCTGGCGTGAGTACCAACTCCTGCAGCTGCATTTTGAACAAGCTGTAGTCTTTAAGTTGTTTTTTAGGTAGTCCTGTAAGAAGTGCATTACAATAATCTAAACATGAGATGATAAAAGCATGAGTCAGCTTCTTAGCATCTTTCAGGTTAAGAAATGGTCTTACACGGTTTCTGAGGTGGAAGAAGGCAGTTTCACAACATTGTCAATGTGTGCCTTAAATGTAAGCTCGGAATCAAGAATAACTCCTAGATATTTAACCTTAGTTTTAGTCTGTAGTGCCAGATTTCCCAGACTATTAAGAATTTTTTTTCTCTGCAGTTCATTACCAACAAGGAGAATTTCACACTTATCTTCATTCAGTTTCAGGATATTTCTATTCATCCTGCTAACAATACTCGCTAGACAATTCACCAGTTTATTTACCGCACTGGGATCCTCTGGCCCAACAGATACGTATAACTGAGTATCATCAGTATAGCTATGGAAAGCTGACTCTGTGCTCTGCAATAATTTTACCCAATGGCAACATATATAAAGAGAACAACAGAGGGCCAAGCACAGAACCTTGTGATACACCAAAATGAATATCATACACTCCTGATACATGGTCTCCATAGCAAATGAAATACTGCCTTCCCTTTAAATATGTTTTAAACCAATTTAAAACAGGCCCAGTTAAACCAATACATTCCTTAAGACGATTTAAAAGTATATCATGGTCAACTGTGTCAAACACAGCACTTAAATCAAGAAGGACAAGTATAAAAATATTATTCATGTCCATAGAGATTCTAAGATCATTTCCAACTTTCACTAAAGCAGTTTCAGTGCTGTGCTCATGTCTAAAACCCGACTGAAACTTTTCATACATATTGTTTCCCATGAGGAAGTCCTTTATCTGTTAAAAACAGTTTTTTCTAAAATTCTGCTCATGAGAGGTAGATTGGAGATGGGTCTATAGTTACTGAGAGTAGAACTATCCAAGTTGTGCTTCTTAAGTTGGGGCTTAACAACTGCTGTTTTAAATGAGTGATTTATAATCTCGAGAACCATTAGAAATATATTATCAATAACTTCTTTAAAGAAAGAAATAGGAATAGGATCAAGAACACATGTAGCATTACCTAAACATCTTAATATTTTATGTAACTCAACTTTGTTTATTTTATTAAAAGTCCATTATGTATTGAGGGCTAAAAGGTGCAGAATCCTGTATTGGACCTAATGTCTTGGATATACTTGATCGAATATTAGTAATTTTTGTATTAAAAAATGTAGCAAATTCTTCACATATAGACAGAGATGCATTGATAGGCCCATTTGATGCGAGGGGGTGTAAAAGCTGATTAATTGTGCAAAAACGTTCTCTGGCTACTGTTATTTCTGATCATACTTGAGAAATACTTTTGTCTCTCTTATAACTACCAATCAACTGATTAAGAGCATTAAGGTGATCTTAATCAGATCACCTTAATTTAAGGTCATCATACGACTGTTAAAATAAATCACCTTTTCATTAACAGTTAGTGTCTCAGGGGAAATGGGGAATTCCTTCAGAGCAATGGCAAAACCTGCAGCAGTTGCTTCATTAATGTAACATTTTTTAAAAATGAAATTGGGTTTTAACTCTATTCTAGGAATAGGGGTCCCAATTTAAAAAAAAATATGCACTGATGATCAGAAACTGCTACATCAACTTGATGACTAATGTTTACATTTAGTCCTCTTTAATGTATGTCCTTGATTATGAATCGCTCCAGTGATGTGTTGTGTGAAGTTCATTGAATGTAAAAGCTGCATAAAATCCAAAGCGTTCTCATCAGACCTGACAGTATGACAGTATTTTTTCATTTGACAGATTTTCTAAATTTTATTTACAGTGGCCATTACAAGTACTGTAACTGTAACTGTAAACCTACTAAAAGTTACTGCTCTTACATATGAATACAGGACATATGGCCTGTACCAAGGCTCCAGCTTCCCAAGCCTGCTCCCTGGCTTCGGCTGCAAGCTACAACTCCAGTGAGTCTTCATGTCACTACAGCTCCAGCTCCAGAGGATGTTCATGCAGCTCCAGCCCTACCAGGTCCCCTATCAGAGCCTCTTAGCCCCTTAGTTGAGCCACTGGGCTTGTTTGTAGACCTCTTAGGTCCACTAGAAGAGCCGCTAGGCTCTTCAGCTGAACCTGTAACGTCCATAGCAGCAGTAGGTACCATAGGAGCTGAGTGGCTAGGCCCATTAGCAGGGCCGCATAGATTAGCATAACTTGGATAGATTGGCCTTTAGCATCACTTGATGGGCCTTTAGCATCACGAGATGGGCCTTTAGCATCACAAGATGGGCCTTTAGCCTTCCCAGCAGGGCCTTCAGCCTAATTAGCAAGGCATTTAACCTCACCAGTAGGGCCTGAAACCCAACCAGAATGGCCTTTAATACGATCAGTGGCTGGGGGTCTTCCCCAGAAATTTTTAGGGGTTGGTACTGGGTTTGTTTTGGAGGGGAATCAGACCTGGGGACCATGGAGTAGCCTCCCAGAGAGGGATTGACCTTGAAGGGAATTCTGTCTCGGAGGACACTGAGGGGCTTGTTTGTAGAGGGTGCTCGGTCCTGGAGGGCACTAAGAGGGGGCTCTCCGGAAGGGGCTCTGGCCATGAGGAGGGGCTCCCCATAGGGGGCTCCAGCCACGACTACAATGAGGGGCTCCCTGGAGGGGGCTCCACACATAAGGACTGGGACTCTCTAAGGGGGAGTGTCCTGTGGGACCTACCAGTCCGCCCTGGCTGTGTGGAGCACCGGCAAGGATGTTGTCAAGCGAGATGCGGCCGGGTGGGGCCATTTGTAAACACTGGCACTCAAACACTTGAGACGTGACTTGGACTTGGTAAAAATTACTTGTGACCATCTCTGACAGACACACACTCACACACATATACACACACTTGCAAAAATGGTTCAAATGTACTGTTCACCCCAAAAAACTATTTAAAACCTAATTTTACCCCTTAAAATTACCTTAATTTTGACCTTAATTTCTTATACAGGAAATTAGGGGAAAAGGCTGATTAAGGGGTCAAACTTGAATGTTCCCCTTTCTTTTTCAAATTTGCCCTTCTGAATTACTGCCTTAAATTTAAAATCAAAGGGTTTCACACTCATGCCTTAAATTTGATTTCAAGGTAATATTAAGGGGTCAGATTAAAAAATTAACAGGAATTTAATTCAAATTGAGTGGTTGGGTGTATTTTCGGGGTAAATTAAGGTAGGATTAAGCACTTTTTAAATAAATTGTGCCTTGTAGTGTGTTCTACAGTTCCAAGAAAAAGGATGTGAACCCTTTGGTATTACATGGAGATTTGCATGAAGTGGTCATAAAATGTGCTCTGATCAAGAATTATTGACTTGCATGAAGCTGGAAAGGGTTACAAAAATATCTCCAAAAGCCTTGATGTTCATGTGTCCACAGTAAGACTGTTGCTGCTCTCCCTAGGCATGGTCCTGTAAAGAAAACTGCAAGAGCACAGCGCAGAATGCTTAATGAGGTAAAGAATAATCCTAGAGTGTCAGCTAAAGACTTACAGAAATCTCTGGCACATGCTAACATTTTTGTTGACACATCTACAATAAGGTAAAAAAAAAACATTAAACAAGAATGGAGTACATGGGAGAACACTACAGAGGAAGCCATTGCTGTCCAAAAAAATATTGCAGCACGTTTTAATTTTGCAAAGGAGCACCTGGATGTTCCACAGCACTACTGGCAAAATATTCTATGGACAGATTAAACCAAAATTGAGTTGTTTGGAAAAAACACACACCACTATGTGTAAGAAAAAAAAGGCACAGCACTCCAACATCAAAACCTCATCCCTGTTGTAAAACATGGCGGAGGGAGCATCATGGTTTAGGGAAGCTTTGCTGCCTCAGGGCCTGGATGGATTGTTGTCATTGATGGAAAAATGAATTCTGGAGTTTATCAAGACATTTTGCAGAAAAACATAAGACCATCTGTCCACCAACTGATGCTCCACAGAGGATGGGTGATGCAACAGGACAATGACCCAACGCATGCAAGTAATTCAACAAAAGAATGGCTTCAACAGAACAAAATAGACCTTCTGGAGTGGCCCAGTCAGAGTCCTAACCTCAACCCATTTAAAATGCTGTGGCATGACCTTAACCAGTGATTAAGTCCAAAGGTTCACATACTTTTTCCACTCTGCACTGTGAATGTTTATATGTTATGTTCAATAGTATTATTTTAAGCAGACTGTGTTTTTCTATTGTTGTGACTTAGATGAAGATCAGAGCACATTTTATGACCAATTCATGCAAAACTCCACGTAATCCCAAAGGGTTCACATACTTTTTCTTGCAACTGTATTCTGGTAGGAAAGGCTAGGCTTTCTCATTTAAATACACAAACATGCATGCTTTCAAGCACAAACACACACACTTCCAGTATGTCTAGCAGGGGCTTCTCTCCAAACAGGGCGCTATAGAGTATTGGGTAGTTTGTCAGTTTACGTTTACGGCATTTAGCAGACGCCCTTATCCAGATCGACGTATATCAGTGCTTAAAGTAGTCCACAACTGATCTTAAACCTGTTAAGCTATACTTAAATCAACTACAGCTTTTTAACCAAGTTACTGCTGGAGTTACACACCATAACAAACCCTGTCAAAGAGAAAAAGCAAGTCAGAGATTAATACACAAGTAAGTAAAAACAGTAAAACAGTCAAGAGGGTGAGTGGCTGAGGGATTTGTAACTATATAGAAAAAGATATATAAGATATGCGTGGGAGGACTGGCTAGACGCCAAGATGCTCCTTAAAGAGGTAGGTCTTCAGACGAAGCTTAAAGAGGCGAAGGACTCCGCAGATTTGATTGCAAGAGGGAGTTCATTCCACCACTAGGGGGCCAAGATCAAAAAGAGTCTAGATGCAGGTCTTCCTCTTCGTTTGAGCAACGGAGGTTCAAGACGAGCTGTGCTTGATTCCCTGAGAGGACGAGAGTGACGCTGCTTGATCAGTGCAGACAAGTAAGGAGGTGCAAAACCATTCTTAGCCTTGAAAGCAAGTGTGAGCTTAATGCGAGCGGCCACAGGGAGCCAGTGAAGGTTCTTTAGTAGAGGCCTCAGGGAGCCAGTGAAGGTTCTGTATTAGAGGCCACAGGGAGCCAGTGAAGGTTCTGTAGTAGAGGCCACAGGGAGCCAGTGAAGGTTCTGTAGTAGAGGCATAGTGTGTGAGAATTTAGCAAGATTGAAGACTGACCTCGCAGCTGCATTCTGAATGAGCTAAAGTGATCTTGTTACCTTCATTGGAAGGCCAGCCAGAAGTGAGTTGCAGTAGTCCAGCTGATCAGAGACTGGACGAGTAACAGTGTGGCTTCCATGGTGAGAAATGGTTGGATTCTTCTGATATTGTATAGAAGGTATCTGCATCTCCTGGAGAGGTGGTCAACATGCGACAGGAATGAAAGTTCGTTGTCCAACATGACACCAAGATTTCTTACCTTCTTTGAGGGGATGAAAACAGATTTCTCAAAAGAAACGATGAGGTCATGGCTTGGTGATGGAACCCCTTTGATGAAAAGCAGCTCAGTCTTGCTATTCAGCTTAAGGTGGTGGGTTGCCATCCAAGAGGAGATGTCAGCCAGGTAGTCTGACATGTGGGATGAGACCTGATCATCACTGGAGGGGAAAGAGAGGATTAGTTGGGTGTCATCTGCATAAAATTGGTAGGAAAAACCACGTGAGGCATTCCCAAGAGAACCAGTATATAGAGAAAAGAGAAGTGGTCCAAGGACCGAGCCTTAAGGTACACCAGTGGACAACCTTTGTGGGGCAGACTGGGAGCCTTGCCATACTACCTGGTACTTCCGGTCATCAAGGTAGGATTCAAACCATTGTCAGGCTGTGCCCGATATCCCAAGACTGGAGAGAGTAGCCAAGAGGAATCTATTGATTAACCGTGTCGAAGGCTGCAGAAAGGTCAAGAAGAATCAAAGCAAAAGACAGGTTGGCTGATCTAGCTGCATGAAGCTCTTCAGAGACAGCTAGGAATGCCGTTTCAGTAGAGTGCGCAGCCTTGAACCTGGACTGGTGAGGATCCTGAAGCCTGTTTTGAGAAAAAAAGATGTTAAGTTGGTTATAAGCAGCCCGTTCCAGGACTTTCGAAAGGAAGGAGAGAAGAGATACCGGTCTGTAGTTGTGGATATCTGAGTAGTCCAGCATGGGTTTCTTCAGAATCTGTGTGACCACTGCAGACTTGAAAGCAGATGGGACATGGCCAGTTGCTAGAGAGCCATTGGCGATGTAGGCAAGAAGTGAGAAGCCAATTCACCTCTTTAGATTAGAGATAATTTAGATTAGAGAGAGTGATAAGTGATAAGATCACAGTCATGAAGTGTTTTCTTCCATATTCTTTCAGCTGCTCTCAGCTCCCTTCTGTTACTCTTCAGGACCTCAGACAGCCATGGAACTGGGAGAGAGGCTTGCCTGGGTCTGGAAGACAAGGGGCAGAGGAGATTAATTGAGCTGTGGAGAGATGAGAGAAGGTCACTGGTTGCCGATTGCACTGAGGATGGACAGGGGGTAGTGGAGTTAGGGAGAGATAAGGAAGATAGAACAGCAGAGGAGAGAGCGGGCAGAGATAGAGAGGAAAGATTTCTGCAAGTAGTCGTAGGCATATGTGGGAGATGAGACGAAGAGGCCTGGAGAGGACATTTGAAAGACAGAAGATGATGGTCAGAGACATGTAAAGGACAATTTATTGAACATAGGAAGTTCCCTGGTCTCTTCTATATAACAAACACAGGAAGCTAAGCTACCAGCAGCAATGAGTTCTTATGTAGAAGGGAGGTTTGTTACAAGCACACCACAACCTCATACTAGTGAGTGGAAACTGGCTTTCAAAAGGCCTATGGCAGCTTTAAAGCAGTTGCAGGAATTGAAGTAATTTCATTCAAGAGTGGTCATAGTGGTCATTTGACAACAATATCATAAATGCTTCACAAATGTGGCTTGTAAGGGAGATTTATGAGAAAAGAACCAGGAAGGCCATATTAAGTCTTCACTGAGCTTTGCTACAATGCATCTTTAAGTTTCTGAGGCCAAGTGGGAAAAGCTGTTACACTGTAAACCCAGGTTTAGTTTAAATATGTTTTGGTATAATTCTACTTTCCAAAAGACTAAAGAGCCACCTAATAATTGGACACTGCTGCTCAAAGGGCTTCCTGTTATACCTGGTAACAACCATGGAGACTTCTATTAAATCTTCCTGATGAACTGCCGACTTTGAAGCTAGCAGCCAGCTGGCTGCCGTTTAATCTGTGACTTTGGACTCTGGTTTGGATATTGCACCTGGTGTTCTGGATAGTGCCCCCTTCTCAGTCATCTGTGGACCCGGCTCTGGAGTGACCTGGTTCGTGAGCTATGGACTTACTTTGGACTTATTGTGGCCCTGTTTGCCTCTGTTACATGCCCAGTGGGTTTATGCGAGCCCTCTCATGGTACCCGCATAGATCCTATTGGTAAGTACTTGCTTGCTTACTAGTGGGTGAGTTCTTGATAATACTTTCGCACGGCAGGGTCTGGTTGCTGCCGCCAGTCCTAAAGTGTTTGCTGTGTACGCGTGTTGGCTAGCGTACTGGACCCGACTGCTGTAAACTGATCATTCACCTTATCAAATGCATCTCATGGTAGTGCTATTCCAGCTCATATTGTTTGGGTTGTGGTTAATTTGTCAGCGCTACCGTGAGCCTCATTACCGGAAGCCATTGATCTAAAAAAATATTTTAAATACACGCCAAAGTTTCTAATCAGTTTGAAAAGCAATTCATTTTAACTACCTGATGCTCTCCTTTAGTACGAACATCTTGACATTATAGTTGACCTTAATACTGCCACAGGGGCTCATATAGGAATATCTCCCACTATCACCATCTCAACAATATTGACTCTATCTGGACTTGGTCCTGCAGAGGGAACAATGCTGCTTCCGAGTGAACTGTGGATTTTAATTACTTATGCCCAGTGACGATCACGAAAGCTACTAAAAGAAAGCACTTTACATGCAAAATGTTATCACTAATGTAGGATCTTATATGTCTGATTCACAAGGAAAGGCCCCACGCATGTGTCCCTCCCCTCCCCCCTTCAGAATACCATCAAGCAAGTCTCATACAGGACTCTTTTGTGTGTGGACAGGAAGGATGCTGATAGGAAATCTTTACGACACTTAGAAGACCCCAAATGGTCACCAGAACATTTTACAAGCCCTGACCCCCCTTCAGGCCATAAACACTGTAAACCAGACCCACACACATGCACACACACACAGATGGACTAAAGGCATTGAAACAAGAGAACAAGATACATTTTTGTGCTTATTACATGCTTGCAAAATTTTCTTGAATTTTCTTGGTTTTCTTTGATAAGCCATCCTGTGTAATCCAAATGTAAATCCTTTCCATTTTAAACAGCAAACCAAGATGTGATGTCTGACCAAGATAATATATATAAGTTTATTTTTCTTTAAAGTAGACTAGTCATCTTTGATTTCCAATGAATCCACAAAAAGAGATTAAAATGATCATAAGGTCCTTTCAATTTAGAAACCTGTACTTAGCAATATAAATGTGAAAGTAAGGACTTCAGCAAAGTCATAAATCATCTGCCCAGCCATATGCTCTCAGAGAGAGAACAAAGAACTCAAAATGTAAAGATTTTGGGGAAATCAGAACTGTTGATTACTAAAAGGAAATATATGATATTCAGTCATTTTGAAGTTTGGTTTAAATAATTATGGTTGCAATTAAGACTGTGTATGTAAATTAATCCATAACTTGTGAAATATTAATAAAGTATGGCATATTTGGTATCTACATGATCACTAGATCACGCTGGGATCAAATGTTCAGGTTTCAATATCAGTTATTAATGGTGCGAGTGGTATGAACTTTATTTCTGTCAATGAGAAGTTTCACCCTGTCGCACTTATAAAAAGGAACTCCTTCCTCCCAGCCTCAGGGCCCATGTGAGGGAGACCCCTCCTTCCTTTGTGAGAGTGATCTGGCCTTGTGATTGAACAAGACAGTGAAAGGTGGGGGTCAGTCTCCTCTTTGCTCCCTGAGCATATAAGCACTCAGCATATAGGCCGGAGCAGGACCAGCAGAAGAGCTGAGCAGAGCCGTGCCAGAACACCATGACCAGCCATCCGCCCCTGCTTCATCTCATCTCTGAAGGAAGCTCAAGTCTCCAACCCAACTCAAGTTCAGAGGAGTGTGGAGAATCCTTAAAGCAGTAAGACTCCTCAGGAATTAGTATTGTTTGAGTTGGACTTTGTGATCTTTTTTGTTGTAAATAAACTGTCACTCTTTGGAACTTTAGCTGCTTGCTGCTGTGTGTGTCCCTCGGCCGCCATGACAGTATTTAATACAGTAATCTGTAATCAAATACATTAATCATATACAAAATATATTTTGTATTTTTAGCATAGTTATTTTATACAACAATACAACTGTTGAGAAATAAACCATTAATATGAACAAATGATTTTGAATAATGACTACTAATGTAAACTGTCTACGTCACCCAGTTAAGATTCTATATGAACACAACTAGACCTTTTATTAAAAGTGAAGTGGTTTTAGGTGATGGGTTTCAATGCAATTTTCTAGTGAACTAATTCACGGTAATACTGTGTGGTCAGATTAGACCAAAATTAAACTATTTGGCCACAATATCAAATCTTGTGTGAGTGTTTCCCTGCCGGCAGGGACTAAGGCACTTAGTCAGATGGGGTAAAATACCCTCAAATCCATCAGGAAAACCTGCTGCTGCCATCTGCCAGAAATTTCTCAATGGGAAGAAGGCTCACTTTCTAACATAACAATAAACAACAGCACACAACAAAATGGACCACACAGTGGTCAGTGGGTGTTGATGGCCTAGTGAGTAGGATAATTGTCTCTGGACCAAGAGATCATGGTTTCAAATCCTACCTTCAGCATACCGCCATTGTTATGACCCTTAACCTCAAGTTGCTCCAGGGAGACTGCCCCCTGTAGTTAGGGAATGGAAGTGTGTATGGCATCATTTCACACTGCGAAACAAAATTGATATTTTGAAAGTTGTGATTTCCTTCTTCTGCCTCTGTAATACATTCAGAATTTAAAACTAAAATGAGATTAAACCTAAAAAGGACATAATGAAAAGAAAATGAGCTCAGAAATGACTGAACAATTGGATTATAATACAGAACAAAAATCAGGTGCAATTTCATTTCCCTGAAATTAACTTTAGACTAGGCAAAAATCAGACAAGAATGAAATCACAATCAGTGATGTACACTGGAATTACGATTCCTGTTTACAAGAATGTACAATTATGCACTTCACTTTGAACTGCTTCGCTGTGTTTGAAATACTACGAACATTATTTCTGCAGAAGCAAAAGCCAACACATCATACCAGACACCCCAGCCCTGGCGTGTTTGATCTAGAACCCCCACAGATATGCTTTACCAATCATGCTCTCTCACACCTTCGGTCATCCTCTTTCTTTTCTAATGCTTCTCTTTCTACCTCTCTCTCTCATTCTATCTGTCTGTGTGTTTCTCTCTCCTCCTTCAAGCTTCATACCCCTCTTCATGCTGGGATAGCTTCAAAGCTGCTGTTCTGCCCTGCATTCTTAAAGGTGCACATCCACAGGTAACCTTTCTCTCTGTCTCTCTCTCTTTCTCTCTCTCTCTTTCTCCATGTTCAGTTGAGGTGAGGTGTAGAGAGGAAGCAAGGCAGAGATAGGAATAGAGGGCACAAAAAGAAATGAAAAAACTCAGACAATCTACCTCTGTATAGAATATATTTTATTCGTTTCTATTTTAAGACCAAATACATTGCTATTGAGCAAATTAACTAGTGATGTTTCTGACATGTGTCTGTAAGAATGAGAGATCCTTTCACAGAGATATAGATCAGACAACCTAAAAATGCATTCAATAAATGCATTCACGCACACACACACACATACACAGTGTGAACCACCACAGGGCTGCCAAAAAATATGTGTAATTATAGAAAGCATTAATCGTTTTTACCTTAAACTAAAACCAACAAAAGGTCTGTTGTAGGATTCTCTAAAAAAATTATGGTTAGTAATAGTTTACGGAGCTTGCTAGTATATCCAATTACTTAGGCAGCTGATGGCCAAGGGGTTAGCAAGGTACTGTCCCTATACTGCTCCCCGGGCACTGTTCCTGGCTGCCCACTGCTTCACTGAATGTGTTCTGTGGTGTGTTCACATATGACAGAATGGCCAATTTCACAAACAAGTACATGTGTGCTATTTAAATGCAGAAATAAAGGCACTATGGACAAGCAGTGTGAAACCCTGAGGACAGCCATCCATGTAGGCTTCAATTTGCTATTTGTCACCTATCTATACATATTTGCAGACCAGGTACACCCCTTCTCGGCGATGGTATTCCCTAATGGCCGTAGCCCCTTTTAGCAGGAAAATGCACTCTGCTGGACTGAACTCATTGTTTGGGATAGGTTCGGGGAACATGAGGGACCCATGTGAACAGGGGTCTGAGCTGTCCTGGCCGCCTACAGCAGGACATTAGACAAATGGGCATAATGTTTTAATTAAACTTCTTATGAAGCTGTTTGCGAGAATGTGTAAAACTAGATCTAAGGGGTCAATTCTAAACAATTATAATGATTTGTAAAAAAAAAAAAAAAACAGAAAAAGACCCCTAAGTTCGGAGCTTAGAGGGTTAAGGGTTTATCTTTACATTTTCGTTAAGGGTAATGTATTAAACCGAGTTTAAAATGAAATTAAAATGTTCTGGGAATATAATTGGAGCATATTTAGGGTTTCAACTATAAAAATAGGCAGTTTTAGGCATTTGTTTGACCAAAACACAACTGTACTCCTGGTTCTAGCATTCTGGACAAGTTGAGGCTTATTTAAGTTTTTGTTGGACTGACAAGAGGCTGTTACAATAATCGAAGTAATAAAAGTATGGACTAGTTTTTCTGCATCATGGAGACATAATGCACTTCTTAACTTAGCAATGTTTCGTGGATGAAGGAAAGCTAATTTAGTAACGGTACTTATATGTGTGTCGAATGAAAGATTGGGATCCAGAGTGACACTGAGATTCTTTACAGTTAACACTGGAGAGGCTGAGGAACAGTTTGAAGTTTTGCGATTCTGATTCAGAATGGATGTATGCCAGTAGACTACATGACGAAATGAACATACTGTAAAACCAACAAAAGCTAGTTAAACAAATATTAGGCTATATATATATGAAACAATTTCTAACAACACTACAAAATGGCTATAATTTTAACAACACTACAAAATGGCTGATTCACTACATAGTGCCCTACTTAGTGAATGAGTGCACTTTTCGAATACAGCTTAGAGTTAGCTTCACAAGCTAACAGAAAAAGCATTAACAACAGCTAGTTTAAGCTCATTCTGCAGGGGGCTTCCGTTCTCTGGGCATTCTCAAAGTATTCTTTCTCTCTCAAAGTGTTCTCTCTTGAGTGTGTGCGTTTGTCTACAGCGTGAAATGGGACATGTTCTCGCCGCCCGGCTAAACAATGAGCTAATCACGCCATTGCTATTTATGTATTCAGATTGCTGTTTTACATCTGAATACCTGAGGGGCGTGGCTACAGCATGCAGCAGGACAGGAAAATCACATGCTTTGTTTTTATTTTATTTACAAGCGCCATTGATATATTGTATTTTACATAAATATTTGAAAACTTAAAGGTTTCAAGGTTTTTAGTGGTTTTACTTAAATGTGCCTAGGACAAAAACCTGCGGAGCTTCAGATGATTGTTTTGGAAAAGTTGCAAAGTAGGTCCATTTTTTGATCTGCTGACCTCAGAGGAGAACCAGATAAATGCTTTTATGAATGCAAAAAAATTGGCTTTGAAAAATGAATCAAAACAAAAAAGTTGTGTCACATCTGGGCCACCTCGGCCACACCCCCAGCAGCCCATGTCACCAGAGTATTAGCCTACACAAGTCCCATCGCGTCTGAGTGTGATGTCAAGGGGTGATGTCAATGTGAAAACCCTAGATGGTCATTTAGTTTGGCATTGACCCAAAATCATGAAGGCTTTAGGGTTTACGATTGGAAAACAAGCATCACAAACAGCTGCCATTCCTGGTACTCGACCCACAATGAACCAGTCATAGTGGTAGGGCTTGGTTGTGATTGCACACCACAAATATTGAAAGGCGTGACTCTAGAATGCGTGGTCTGTTTTGTGTCATGCTAAGTGTATTCTCTCATCACAGGGATGATGGTGGTGGTTTTGAAGCATGTTGGGATGACATGATGAGAAGATCTGCCAACTCTTCCGCACATCCTCTGAGCACGCAACCAGAAATGTTTCCGTGGGTTGACCAACATCAGCCACAGTCAAACAGAGTACCTAGATGTTGGGAGGTGGGGTGGACTTCCTCACTTCCTTGCCATTTTGGGCTTCAAAACATGCGTAGAGGTTGTTCAGCGCATCTGGAAGGGAGGCCTCACTATCACAGGCAGGTGGAGATGTCCTCACTATCACAGGCAGGTGGAGATTCCCTGTAGTTGGTGGTGGCCTGGATGCCCTGCCACATGCGCCATACATCCCCAGTGTCCTTGAAGTGGCTGTGGATTCTCTGGGCCTGGGCATGCTTTGCAGCTCTGATGGCCCTGGACAGGTTTGCCCTTGCTGTTTTCAGGGCAGCCTGGTCACCTGATTTGAAGGCGGTGTCTCGTGTTCTTAGCAGCGCACACCTCTGCAGTCATCCATGGCTTCTGGTTGGAATGCGTGGTGATGTTCTTGGAGACTGTGACCTCATCAATGCACTTGCTGATGTAGCCAGTGACCGACTCTGTGTACTCCTCCAGGTTGGTAGAGCTCCTGTAGGTTGCAGCCTCCATGAACATGTTTCATACAGTGAGCTCTAAACAGTCCTGAAGAGCAGAGATGGCTCCTGGGGGCCAGATCTTTGTTTGATTCTGGATGGGCCTGGTACGTCTTTAGGCTGGGACACACATGATGGACACGTGATTGGAGATGTTTGTGTAAACACAGTTCAGCGCGTTTGCACCCAAAGTCGGAAAGTCCACGTGTTGGTAGAATTTGGGCAGAACTGACTTGAGGTTTGCAAGGTTCCTATCATCAGCGATAATGAACAGCCTGTCAGGATACGAGTTTTGGAGCTGGCTGATGGCTCCGTACAGTTCTGGTAGCACGTCGTTTGTGTTAGCGCTGGGTGGAATGTACACCGTGACTATTAGCATGGTGGTGAATTCTCTCGATAAATAAAATGGCCTACATCTGACAGACATAAGCTCCAGCAGCGGTGAACAGTAGCTCGAGATCAGCACAGCGTTCACACACCAGTCCGTGTTGTTGTAAACACAAAGGCTGGTCAGCTGAGCATGTCCCTTAACCCCTGCCGGTGTAGAGTGAAAGGACTTCAGTGATTCGATTAAAGCACCAATTCAGTTTGTGGACTTGTTTCTCTCTGAGCTCACAGTTGTGTCCTCCTTGCTCGCACCAATATGATAGGTTGTTTCACTGTATGCAATATATTATAGCACATTTGACACATACAGCCAATGGACGCTACCTGTTGGGAGCTAATTCTTAATATCCGACCTTTTTGGTGGTGTTGTTTTTTCCAGGAACCACAAACTATACACATGTAAAAGGAGTATAGTAGTGTAGGTGAAATAGTATAGTGGTGTATGTGCGAGAGTATGATACTAAGTGTGAGACCCAGAGAGTATAGCAGTGCATGTGTGAGAGTACAGTAGGGTGTGTGAGAGAGTATAGGTGTATGTGTGAGAGTATAGTGGTGTGTGTGAGAGAGTATAGTAGTGTATGTGTGAGAGTATAGTACAGTGTGTGAGAGACAGTGTTGTGCAAGTTACTTTCAAACTGTAATATATTACAGATTACTTATTACTGTCATTTAAAAGTAATCCCTTACCTTACAATATTATTGTCTCAGAAATGTAATACATTACATGACTCCTGTATTACTTTTGAGTTACTTTCACCAACATAACTACAGAAGTAT
>JBBJLR010129051.1:0-17848 GCA_037577145.1 Brachypetersius gabonensis | reverse complement strand
TGTGTGTGTGTGTGTGTGTGTGTGTGTGTGTGTGTGTGTGTGTGTGTGTGTGTGTGTGTGTGTGTGTGTGTATACTGCAGGGGCCTGGAGACAAACTGCAGGGCCTGAGACAGGTTGAATGTCTGGAAGAAGACAGGTTGCAGCTGTAGACATAAGTCCAAATAAAGAGCTTTAAGCAATAAGCAGTATCACTCCTGAGAGACACGAGACATTTGCTGGCCAACGTTTAAGACATTTCAAATACTATTGAGCAGAATATAATAGCAATTATTCTGCCATGTCAAGCTACAGAGGGTGTTTATGTGTGAGAGGGTAGGTGTGTATGTGTGTGTGTGAGCCCTTACTCATGAACAAACCAGTTATTTTCTATAAATCAGCTGAATTAATAAACCTAAATCATACCCTAAATGCAACATTTACATTCTGAAGAGTAAAAAAAAATTCAGATTAACCTCACAAAAATAAAACAGCATGTAACCCACCAAGAACATCTTTGACTTTGTGTGCACTTGGCTTGCAGCTGGCTGTCTCTTTCTGTAATGACTCTTTACAGTTCATGACTCAGAATACATTTATCCTGTGGTTCAATTAATCACTGAATCGGAAATTCAATTCATTGAAATGGGCAATTTGAATGAACTGGCATGTTAAATTGAATTAAACTTGCTGCAAACACTGTGCATGCACATATAAGACAACTTCCTCTTGGTTTCTAGTTTGCTTGTCCTTTTTCTCTGTTGTTACGGTGATTTTTGTTTAAATCATCATTTATCTGCCAGAAAGTCGTATTTTTGCAAGTGTTTAGGAACTTTCTTACTCAAGGTCTCAGTACCATTATTCTGGTCAAAAAGACAATACATGTTTGCTTTTATAAAATCTAACTCTTGCTATCACAGAGCTTCTGAGACAACATACACTACATGGACAAACGTTTTGAAACGCCTGACCATGACACCAATGGGGACTTTAATGACATCCCATTTAAATATATAGACTTTAATATGGAGTTGTTACCCCATTCCACTCTTCTTGGAAGGCTTTCCACAAGATTGTGGAGTTTCTGAGGGAATTTGGGCCCATTCATTCTGTAGAGCATTTATGAGATCAGGCACTGATGTTGGACGAGAAGGCCTGGCTCATAATTTCCGTTCCAGTTCATTCCAAAGGTGTTGGATGGGGTTGAGGCCAGGACTCTGTGTGGCCAGTCAAGTTGTTTCACATCGAACCCATGGTCCTTAGGGTGACAGTCATGCTGGAAAAGAAAAGGTTCTTCCCCAGACTGTGTCCACAAAGTTGGAAGCATGGCGTTGTCCAAAGTGGAAGCATGGAATTGTCTAAAATGGCAATTAAGGTTGCCCTTTATTGGAGGTAACCTGAATTCAATAATTAAGAAATAATTAAATGTCCCAATACTTGTGTAATTGGTTATTAGGCACAAGATCACTCAACTGCTGGTGTCACAGCATCAGAGTGACTTTGGATTTTACTGATGGACATCCTATGTTAATTCTAGAATGAGTGTCCTCTATCTTGGACAATCACTGCTAGTGTTGCCATCATTACCCAATGTAATTAAAATACTCTTCCTTCAGTTCAGTCCTCTGGGGACCATGAGTCAATGTCAGAAACGAGGGAGAGGATCTAGATGACCTCAGTTCTGAACTGGGTTGCTATGGTTACCCACCTGAGTCCTGTGCAGGTGCTGAGGATGACATCAGAGTGCTTGTAGCCCTTCACCTCTCCGTGGTAGTAACAGTTCACCTGAAAAGGACAGAAACAATAGCAATCACACACCCACATGTCACACACTAATAACACTGAAGGGAAACTCTTTCAGAATGGGTGTGTGTTAATCTACACTGTACGATTTCTGCTGACAGAACTAATATAGTAGTACTGCAAACCATCAATCAGAAAGACACAGCACACTTTCACTCCCTGCTTTCAAAAGGCATACGAGGTGAGCAAGAGAGAGGGAGTGCGAGAGTAAGCGAGAGGGAAAAGAGAGACAGAGAGAGAAAAGAAGCAAGAGAGAGTGAAAGATTAAATAAGAGACAGAAAAGGAGAGAGAGAGGGGAGCAAGAGAGCAAGAGAGGACCCGGGAAAGATAAAAGAGAGTAAGAGGGGGAGCTAGCGAGAGAGAGAGAAATGGAGAACGAAAGTGAGTGAGTGAGAAATGTGCGATAAAGAGAAAAATCGTTTGGAAGAGCAAAAGAGAATCGAAGAGTAAAAGAACGAAAGTGAGTGAGGGAGAAATGTGTGATAAAGAGAAATATAGTTCAAAAAAGTAAGAGAATAAAAAAATAAAAGAAAAAAAGAGAAGGAGCGAGAGACAGAGACAGAGTGAGAGAGGGAGCAGGAGAGAGAGAGAGTGAGAGGGAGGAGAGACAAAAGTAAGAGGAAGAGAAAGAAATAAAGTAAGAAATAGAAAAAGAGAAACAAACAGAAAATGCATGAGAGATCTTGAAGTTTATGTATTAGAAGTGTTGTGGGTGTTCCCGGAACGCAGTAGTTGTGACACACTAAAAGTGGTCAAAGGAAGGACAACCACTGATCTGGCAACAGGGTCACGGGTGCCAAAGGCAGCGAAGGCTAGCCTGTCTGGTCTGATCCCATAAAAAGCTTCAACTTGCAGAAAATGTTTATGCTGGCTATGATAGTAAGGTGTCACTACGTTCCAAAGGCACCTGCGTATAGTGAAAACCCGCATTGTTGTGTTTGGGTAAATAAATGCCTAAAAATGCCTATTTTTATAGTGTAAACCCTAAATATGTACCCAAAATATGTATTTAAACTTACTTTAATGCATTATCCATAAAGAAAAGGTAAAGGTAAATAAATAATCAGAATCAGAAAACTTAAAAAATGTTAACATGTGGCTGATGCCAAAAAAGTCAGTCCCCTCTCCTATATGGAGCAGTCTAATCATTTTTCATTGTTCCTGCTCTCCAAGTACAGACTAGTCATTACACGTGTGAAACCAACAATGCGAACTGTCAAGATCTGGCATGACTTCAGCACCAATTCCATTGCGCAGACTGGAATCTTTCAAACTAAACACATATACAAACAGAGTATTGAAGAGCACTTTAACTCCTCCACGGGTCTGGAGACTGTGAGGTTTACAGCTCTGCAAAGGCCAACCTGATGAGTCGAATCTCTCAAACTAAACAGATACAAACAGAAGATCAAAGAGCACTTAAACTTCTGTGACCCCTGGCACATGTAGTAAGGTATGCAGACCATCACAGACAAACCACCCAGCACTGTGCCCCCTATCCTGCCTCCCTGATGAGTGCCACTACTTCTGCGATCGTTCTGACAGGGGAAACAGAGAGGTCATCCTCCAAGCAGATCTCCCACCTGCTGAATTACCTCTCTCACTTTCCACCAATGATGCTTGCAAGGCAGCAATGTACAGAAGGCAGCTGGCCCAGATTTAATACCTGGCCATGTGCTTAGCGTCTTTTGGCCGGGGTCTACATGGACATTTTCAATCTGTCCCAGACACAGGCAATTGTCTCCACAAGACCACCACCACTGCACCAATGCCAGATCACTCCACCGCTATGGCCCTGATTGAAATTCGCTCAGTTGCACTCATGGCTGATACTGCAAAACGTATTCATGTTTATTGTTCTCTGATTCTGATTCAGATTGTTCTAACACCAAGTCTGCAGACAACATAGGATAGGTAATAGGTAGGGGTAGACATAAGTGGTAGACAAGTATGCGCGCATGGGATAAACAGTACATGTTTTCAGACTTCACAGCACCAAAGTGTGCCTAATTTGAGTAACTTCATACTGGATCTATAATTACCACCACTCAGGTACTCAGAGAACTAGAGCAAAAAAATTACATCAACCCCAGTAATAGGCCTATTCAGTAGTTTACCAACAAGACCAAGGAGGTCATCTACATCAACAGAGCCAAAGCATAGTGAGTATCAAGCTTCAAACTCCTTGGCATACACATCTCCGATAACCTCACCTGGTCTATCCTGACTAAGGGTTGTAGACAATTAAGAAAGGTAATCTGTGTCTAGGAATACTGGTTCACTTTTACCACCACGAGAATACTTACAAACTGGATTTAGTGGTGCCCTGTATCACACTGTAAAGCACTCTGGTGGGTGGTGAAAACTGCTCATTGGATCACCAGCTCTCAATTTCCCACCAGTGAGAAGATTTACCCTAAACGCTGCTATTATCAAGTATTATCAAGAATGCATTCCACCCTAATTTTTGACTTTTTTACTTTCCTTCCATCTGGCAGGTTTTACAGAAGCCTCCGTTTCTGCATCAGCAGGCTAAAAAAGAGCTTCTTACCTGAGCCTGTAACTCTGCAGTCCACAGTGCCAAGCATTACTGCACTTCCTTTATATAAGCATGGCTGTACCTCTCAGACTTTACAATTGATATTATTGTTGGCCTGGTGGTTATGGGTTCCAGGACTGCGAGTGGCATTTGAGCAAGATACCGTCCCCACACACTGCTCCCCGAGCGCTGTGTACCTGGCAGTCCCCTGCTTCACTTGGTGAATGGGTTAAATGCAGAGAAAGAATTTTCATTTTTCTGTGCTGTACCGTGGTGTGTTCATGTGTAATTATAAGGTGCCACTTTACATATGCACTCCCCTTCTTAACTTATTCTTAACAATTAACACATCAACTTGACAGACTGTTCGCTTGTTGGCTAATACATTGACAAGTGCAATTTTTAATAAAATAATCAATGTTATTTACTTTATCTGTCAGTGATTTTAATATTGCGTGTGACTGGTGGAAGTACAGAGGGAAGAGAGATGAGAGAGAGAGCGAAAGAGAGAGATGAAGAGGGGGAGGCATTTCAGGACAAAGCTGGTTTGTTTCAGTCGGTAGGGAGGACTTGTCTGTTTTGGACTGAAAGCATGGCTGTAGGGTTTCTATTCTGGCTCTGAACTCTCCAGATTCCATTTAGCCAAGACTACAGCAGGACACAATGCATACACTCACTCACTCACTCTCTCTCTCTCTCTCTCTCTCTCTCTCTCTCCCTTTCCCTCTGCCTATATGCGAGCCATGAAAAGAAAACACTCTGCTATTTACAGATCTGAGTCAGTGTTTTTTTTAGGGGCAAGATTTTTGCTCCATTCCTTGCTCTTGGACTGCACCCAATGACCGTAAAGAAATGTAAAAAAAGACTCTCACTGAGGCAGCAAATACAATCTTCCTCGTTTTAGCTTCGTCCTTTCACCCAGAGAGCGGTTTCAGGTCATTATTTTTGCGCTTCGGCCCAAGTCCACTCTCACGCCCCAGCCAGCCCTCCCCTGTCTGGCCTGTAATTTGTCTGAGCTGCGCTCTGGACGGTGTGAGCTTAAAAGGGGGATAGCTCAGAGTCATCACATCCACCGGACCACTGTTTCCTGTTTGCCCAGAGGTAAAAAGGACATTCCACATCACATTAAATATGAAACAAGCGCTAGCATGGGGAGCAGCAACAGGGAAAGTGCCCGATTTAGAGCGTGTTGCTGATGTCATGGGCGCATGGATATTGTATGAGACCATGATTGTTTGGTGTCAGGGATATGAATAGACTGTTTCTGGGTGATAAAAAAAAGTCACACAGCAACACACTGCTCCAGATGCATTTAATTAGATGTCCAAAGGCCACTGGAAGCGATTCAGGTGGAATATGTGGCTGTTGGGAATGTAAACAACATGTATTGTCTGAAATTACCGGGATCATTCTTTTGCTACCAGCCAAGCTGAACCATCCATGCTTACAGTGGAAAACAACGTCAGTTTGTTGAATCATTTATATGTTATATCTGGTCTGAGTGAGTATAAGTACAGTATAAACACTCTGACCAAAAAAATTAATCTAATTTCTCCATTAATTAAGCAAATATTTCACTAGAGGCTTTTTCAGTTTCTGACAGGAATTAAATGTACTGCTATGTAAGTGTATGCTTTCAGCATTTAATTTAGGATGAATACTTAGAATGGTTTATGCAAGCAGCCACAGGCTCCTGATAAATGGTACATGGTGCCAAAACAGTTCAAACAAATGATGATCTGGATAGCTCATGCTTCATGAACAGTATTCTCCGTTTACGAGCTACACAGAAGGGACTGAAGGCTGCGACTACACAGCCGTACCGACACATGTGTATTTGTACGGAAAATATTATATTTGGAAGATGGAATCCACTTATGGCCTAAAGAAATAATAAGAGTTGCATGACTACAAGCATTTATGGTCATAGAAAGAAATGCTGGGGGATTTGTGAGAGCACCTTTCCTCGTTATTCTGATCTGTTTATGAACACGAGACACAAACATGCAAGTAAACGCCTTAAGCACACCAAAATGTAATGATATCACATCACCATTTATTCATTCTCAATGCAAAGATGTGTTTATTTGACCAGCAGAAATCAGCCTTCCATTTGACCTATCTTTGATCTGGTGCCATAACAGTTCATCGGAGTGCTTAACAGCTTTGCACATGCTTCATAAAGCATTATAATGTTTTCCCTTTACTAAGTGCATGAAAGGGACGGAAGGCAACTCTTGCCCTAATGCAGAAACGGCCTGCAGTCCCTTCAGATGGAGTGTATTAATCTCACACACAAGTGATTACTGCAGAAGGCTTGGGAACGGCGCTGGCTTAATAGCATTGAGAAAGCAGAGAGGAGCTCAGTATGAGAAATTTCTATTCAAGGCCATGGTTAATATGCCAGCTCCACTGAATCACCCTTAATCATAACCATGCACTCAGGATCTGAGTCCTGCTCGGCTCAGGCTTCGTAAGGAGCTACAGTTGGTGGCTCGTGTTCAGATCTGCTTTGTGCCGGCGAGGCTTTCTAACACCACACTGTGCAGCAGGCTACTTGAGGAAGAAGGGCTTGGGGTTGATGAATGAATGTTGGTGGACACTTACGCACACACACAAACACACCCTACACGCCCCAGCAAGCAAATCCCCATGTGAATACAGAATAATGGATCCAGTATCTCCTCCCAAGAATTGCCGGAATCCTCCAGGCCAGCTCATCCCTGTTTAATACAGGAGATAAGCAGGACTGTTGCCTAGAGCAGAAACAATATTTAGTCATAACAAACTGATTATTGTCAACCTGAGGTATTCCAATTTAAGTCAAATCAAAATACAGCCTTGGTTTTTGTCATTTCTGGAAGTTAATGGAAAAGTTCACTCCTCAACATTCAAACACCCACTTCAGTTTCTAACCCTCATAGCTTATTATTGAATCAACTATTTTCCATTGTTTCCCATGTAATTATTAAAGAATAATCCTTAGGATGTGAATATAAAAAGGAGCTTAAGAGGTCAATGTAAGCACACAGCCACTTTATTATCATACTTGACTAATGAAAGTAAAACGTGGGTGGAAAATCTGCAGTGCTCAGACCATAAGGACTGTGAAATGAATGCATTTAGCATAGTGAGGATAAATGGAGTTTTAATTGACAGATGTTCTGGAGATGCCAAAGGACCGCTTCATTTATTTTAAAAGAAGAAACATGTATCGCCTCTTGGACAGATATTTCCACATGGTGTAGAGTCATGATGGTGTAGCAGCAAATGTGAGGAAATTAGAAATATATCAACTGTACCGATATACAGTAAACCGCCGCTTAAATCGCTGTTCAGAAGTCGCGGCTTCAGTCTCTCGCTGATTTGCGATAATAATAATTGTTCGAGGAAACTCCCGCACTTTCACGGATACTGCAGCTATCCTCCGCATTTTTTTGCTTTTGTGACGTGCGGGCCTCATCCGCCACGCCCCCTCGTCCTTGTGCTGGGATGTTTATGTTTGGACCCTGTGGCTAGCATAGCAATCAGACACCTCAACGAAATAAACCTCACCAGCTCACACAAATTAAACAAATCTTGATACAAATCTTGACTGCTTTCTTGTATGTTGTATATTGTAATGTTTACTTTACTAGTAGAATGACACTTTATCACACACTGAGAAAAGTGATTTTCATCTATTTGCACAGGTATCTAAGACTTTTGCACTGTACTGTAGGTCTGGTCCTTTAGGTTCAGGGAGAACCTTTATGAAAGGTCTTACCTGATCCAGAAAAACAGCTCCCTCTAGAATGACAAGATGTAGAACCATAACATGAACCTAGATGTGACTGTTTCTTTTAAGAGAGGAGGCAAATAAGAATGGACCCACTAAACAGAGATTAATCCACGGGTACTCTGTTTTGTGTGTGTGTGTGTGTGTGTGTGTTTGTAGAAAGTACAATCAGCAGACTACTACTAGCAATGCATGTATGTGTGCACTGAAGTGTGTAAGTAACCGAACACTGAACACATTTGTAATTATACTGAATCTGAAATGAAGCAATGACTTTGAGAGTAAACAGCCCAATGTCAGTTTCAGAGACCTTTCCATGTATGCCTTTCAGAACATGAACAGCCGCGTTGAAGTGACGGACCTAGTTAAAGTATTTCAAAGGACTGTGAGTAACCAGACAATTATCTGCTCAGTTGGCTGGTCAGCAATGTTACTGCATGCACAAAAAGAAAAGCTCATAAAAAGGTCTAGGGCTGAATTCTCTGTATTTTTCATCTGGAGTCTATTAGTGTTGTCTCTCAGCATGAGGACCAAATAAGTGTCAATGCCAGTAAACCTAACCATCATGAAGCTGAGAAATGTGAGTAAATAGCAGATTCTGCCAAAACACTGCATGTGTCAAAATCAGCCGTTTGGTAAATTATTAAAAAGCAGGAACGTTCGGGTTCTTAGCGAGTGTAAAAAGACGTCCTGGCAGAGCTTTGAAGACTATGGAGGCAGAATATTTTCAGTCATGAAGAGAAACTGTGAAACAGGTCAAGAACACCAGGATGCAAGCATGGCTTGACAAAAATGGCCATGAAGAGCAACATCAGCATGACCTTGAGGTGTTTAGAACACAATAAAAACAAATGGTAGGTTATTACACACTCCATTAAAAACCAGTAGAGCTCTAGGACAACATTAAAGACATAGACTGATGAGACTGATGAGACATTCATCTGAGGTATGACATGATGTAAATGTGAATACATCTGTGAAAAAATGGTGACATGGTCATGGATGGCTGGGTGGACTTATCCTTATTGATGATGTGACTGTCAGCAGCAGCAGGCTGAAGAGAAAGGAGAGCTCTTTACCTTGCGGCGATGGAGTTTTGTCAGGGTCAAGTCTCAAATCCCACTGAGCTTAGACTGACTTACTGAAGATAAACCTGAAGGTGAAGAGCCCCCAGAAGAAGCGGGAACCGAAAATGACTACATTACAGGCCTGGCAGAGCTTTGAGAAGACAAGTTTAAGTCTAAAGTGTCCATTTGTCACACATGAACACACCACGGCACACCACAGTTTAAAATTCTCCGCCTTTAACCCCTTCACCCGTGTGGAACACTGGGCAGACCTTGGGGAGCTGTGTGTAGAGACAGTCTTTTGGTCAAAGCTACCTCAGTGGTGCCACTGGCAGTCCTGTGATTTGAACCCATTGCGTTCTGATCGCAGGGGCAACTGCAGGCCAGCGGCTGCTGGGTCAGAAACTGTACTAGTCTCCGGTCTTGCATTTACTTGGTGAAAGGAAAAAATGTATAAATAACTAGTAAACATGAAAAGATTTTGTTAATATGCCACACTATGATTTGTTGTGTTCTGCAATGAGATCAAGCCATTCTCCAAAAAAGCACAGACCAAAAAGGCGAGGAAGCATCTTTACCACCTGAAACAGCTTACTCTGGTGCTGTGGAAAGTGTCCTGACTCAGAATGTCACCTCCTTGTTTGGGAACAGCTTTGTACCGAACATTAAGGACCTAAACAGAGTGATCTGGGCTGCACCAAATCATTTTTACAAGGAGCTGCAAAACCAGAGTAACCAGGATCATCAGAGACCCATCTTACCCAGTAACTGTCTGTCTGACCTGCTGAAATCAGGGGGAGCTTCTATTCACAGACCATACGACTCCTTAACCAAGAAATGCTATTACAACTTTATACCATTGAAAAACATAACTGTAACAGTTATGAAAACGTAACTGTACTCCATACCTCACTGTATTTCACCTGCTGTCTGTCATTTATGCCTTTATACATCAACAACAACTAGTACACTGCACTTTACATTAAATGCTTAGTCCTATTACACAGTATTTGCACACTTCAAATCTTGCTTCTAGTTTTTGCTTTAACTTTTCTCTTTAAATTATTGTAACTACATTGCTCAGAATGTTTCACTACACATTGTACTTGTGTAACTGTGTATGTAACAAATAAAGAATCTTTAAAAAACTTGCTTTTTGCTCTTTAGCCTCATGGACATTGTTTCGTTCCAAATTCATTCCAGGGCCAAAACAACAGAAACAGTTATTATCCGGTCTGTATGTATAAATCTGTGTGTGTGTGTGTGTGTGTGTGTGTGTGTGTGTGTGTGTGTTTGTCTGAATTTATGAGTATGCGTATAGGTGAGTGCAAGAGGGTGTGTTCCTTTTAAAAGAACATTTTCTGGCGTAACATCCTCACTTTTCGCCTGCTTTTCTTTATTTTACAATCTCAAATCATGATCAGCGTCCCGACAGCGTTCCTCTGGGGCACACTGTTGAGAATGAGGAGCTGTCATTGTTTGGACAACATGATCTGCAATCATCATATTCAAGCCTCCCTTGAAAATTGATGCACTTCACACAGAAGACACGGTACAGCGAGAAAAAAAAATAGAAAGAAAGAAAAGTGTGCAGTCAGCACACCCTGTCTCCGAGGAGCAGGGGATGGAACAGCCAAACCAGCGCAAGCAGCTTCTCAAATCTCCCTCCAGTCTTGTGAAACAGCCCAGCTGATATTTCACTGACCCCAAACAATCCTCGGAAGACACACAGAGACACATGAACACACACGCACACACTGTCTGTCTAAATAGAGGTCAGCACAATACAAGTCAAGGCTTGACTCATGGGTAAAAGGATCAACTGCACAACATATGAAAAATCACAGCCACCCCCCTGCGATTAGATTAATTAAGTGAGGAAAAGGTAAGAATAATGGCAGTTAACAGTTAGCATATTCTGTGAAAGCAAACAAAGAAGAAGTAGAGAGGAAAAAAATAAAAAAATAGAACAACATCCGTTAATTGTTAACACGATAATCCATCTCTGCAATATTGAGGTTGTAAAAGACTGCAATATACAAGTGAGCCTCTAACCAATCACATAACTCGATGTAATCATAACTCTTCTTCATGTAATCTGACAAAAGTTCTGTCCGGTCTTTAACCATTAAAGGCATTGATTGTCTGAGGTGTTTTAAAGGGTCTGTATTCCACATTTTCCTTCTATTTCATTTTTACTCGTTTTCATATACGTTTGATGGGATTTTGTTCCAAAAAGAGCTCAAAATTCATCATCATTCATTCGTACGAGACCTTTTTCCAATCATAGAATAAAAGAAGCTGTGTTTGTTAATATGTCTTTAATATATGTTAACAATCCCTTTTCTGATTGGCCGTCCTGTTTTGCTGAAGGGCTGAAACACTCCTTAGAAATTCCACAAGAAAGGGTGAGGCTAAACGGCTGCAGGATGAATAAGGAGACATTTGGAATCAAAGGTATTGTGACAACACAAAAAGAACAAAAGAAAGAAAGACAAGAAAGAGATAGTGGGGGGGTTAAAGAGAAAATGAAGAGAGATAATTAGACTGATAGACGACAGAGACGTTGCAAGGGGGAAAGAAAGAAAGAAAGAAAGAAAGAAAGAAAGAAAGAAAGAAAGAAAGAGAAAAACAAAGGAGGTGAGGGTGAAAAACTAAAGAAAGAAAGAGTAAAAAAGGAGAAAAGGTAGAGCAAACGTAAGAGAAATACAGAACGAGAAAACTGCTCAATTTACAGTGCCCTTAAAAACTGAGAGACAGATAGAGAAAGAGAGAGAGACACAGACAGACAGACCGAGCGAGAGAAAGGGGGGAAGACTGAGAGAGTGAGAGAAAGACAGAGAGAGAGTGAGAGACTGAGAGCGTGAGAGAAAAACAAAGAGGGGGAGAGAGACTGAGAGAGAGAGACAGTCTGAGAGAGACAGACTGACAGACCTATAGAGACAGAGAGAGAGAGAAAGAGAGAGAGAGAGAGAGAGAGAGAGACTGAGAAAAAGAGAGAGAGATGGATTGACAGACCTAGAGAGAGAGAGAGAGAGAGAGAGAGAGAGAGAGACTGAGAGAGACTGAGAAAGAGAGAGAGAGACAGATTGACCGACCTAGAGAGAGAGAGAGAGAGAGAGAGAGAGAGAGAGAGAGGGAGAGAGACTGAGAGAGACTGAGAAAGAGAGAGAGAAGGATTGACAGATCTAGAGAGAGAGAGGGAGAGAGAGAGAGAGACTAAGAAAAATTGAGAAAAAGAGAGAGAGACGGATTGACAGACAGAGAGAGAGAGAGAGAGAGAGAGGTAGAGAGAGAGAGAGAGGTAGAGAGAGAGAGAGAGACTGAGAGAGACTGAGAAAGAGAGAGAGAGACGGACTGACAGACCTAGAGAGAGAGAGAGAGAGAGGGAGAGAGAGAGAGAAAGAGAGAGAGAGAGAAAGACTGAGAGAGACTGAGAAAGAGAGAGAGAGAGACGGATTGACAGACCTAGAGAGAGAGACAGAGAGAGAGAGGGAGAGACAGACTGACAGACCTAGAGAGAGAGAGAGTAAGTGTTTTTATATTAGCTGAGGGGCTTGTAAACTCTTTACTGCGGGTAATTAACACACTTACTCACCGCCTTTCATCTGAGAACAGTGACGGAGCCGTGGCAGACGCAGAACGTTAGGCTGTGATTTGAGAGAAGGGAAGAAAGAGTGTAATCAGAACCGGCCAGTGTGAGAGTGATCTTACCGTGGGGGAGGGGGAGATGGTGACGGCTTTTCCACTCTCCAGGTAGTGTGTCTCTGTGTAGTGACTGGCAAACAGCCCCCTGGAACACAAACAGACACACATAGTGAGAAACAGGAAAGGAAAGTCATTTTTGTATTGATTCCTCAATGAGGCACGTCACTGACTGGATCAACAGCACAGGTTTAAATAGTATGGGTCATACTAAAATAACCAGAAAACCAATTAGTTCACATGTCAAGGGTGTATCTTCATATGCTTGCTTCCCACTGCTCATTCTCATTTATATTTGTAGAGAATGATCAATGTGTCTTCTTGTCAAATGTCCCCACAGACCTTGTTATCTCTCTGTGCTGCATGTATAAATCCATCTGGTATGGTTCTAGAGGACACAAGCTCATGTCTATTTTAATTAAGCAACCTTATGTCAGAACAGCACGTCTCATTCCGAGTGCTCAGTAACATGCCAGTTTCCAGCAGATGTACTGTTGGCTTAAGGCAACTAATGAATGTCCCACAGCTAATAAGAGATATACTGGGGGGGCATATATAAAACAAATAAGGCTAATAAACTGTATGAGAGTTTAGTGAGCACTACAGTCTAATCTGAGAATGGAGACCAGAGAATGTTAATGAAGTACCAGGCAGCTTGGTTTGTGGGGTTAGAGGTTTAGTAGGGATGCAGAGTTCTAGCATGGTACTAAAGGTTTAGTAGAGAACTAAGAAAGTTAGAGGTTTAGTGTGGTACTAAAGGTTTAGTGGAGTTCCAAGGAAATTAGAGGTTTAGTGTGGTGCTAAAGGAAGTTAGGGGACTAAAGCTTTAGTGGAGCACTAAGGGGTCTAGAGGTTTAGTTTGGTACTAAATGTTCAATGTTAAGGGATCTGGAGGTCTAGTATGGTACTAAAGATTGTGAATACAAATAGATGAAGAAGTGTACTAGGGCAGTGTTCCTCGAACTTATTTGTCCTGGCGACCAGTCATGTCAGGCTTTGGGGCTGATCATCACCAAACCCCCCACACCCCACTCTGGGTTCACACATGCAAATAAATAAATACACTATTGCCAAGTTACAGATATGTAATAATTAGGCTGTTATAATAATAATAATAATAATAATAATAATAATAATAATAATAATAATATAATAATAATAATAATAATTGATATTATTGTTGTTGTTATTATTATTATTGTTTTTGTTATTATTATGGGCCTATGCCTATAAGAACCAAGAAACCTAGTTTTTTTTCATTTTGTGTGTTTTAAAAAGTTTTTTTTAACTATACCTTTGAACACTTGGACTTTGAACAGATGGTGCTGAACGTGCAAACTGACTTTTAACCTAAATTCAATTACAGGTCATTCACCGACACGGATATTTTGACCCCGAAATATTTTAAAATCAACATTCTAATGTGATGGGTATGTCTGGGCCGTGAAGTCGAGTGGGCGGGGAAAGGGCGCATAGTAACAGAAGCATCCGCGGACCGGCAGGAGCCCTCTCACGGACCAGCGGCCCATAGTTTGAGAAACACTGTACTAGGGTACTAAACATGTAGTGGAGTACTAGGGGATCTAGAGGCTTAGTTGGTTACTAAAAAGGTTTAGTTGAATACTAAGTGAATCAAAAAGTTTTTTGTGGAGTACTAACAGATCTAGAGGTTTAGTATGGGACTAAAGATAGTGACTACAAATAGATGTAGAAGTGTACCAGGGTACTAAACATGTAGTGGAGCACTAAAGGATCTAGAGGTTTAGTATGGGACTAAAGATAGTGATTACAAATAGATGTAGAAATTTACTAGGGTACTAAACATGTAGTGGAGCACTAAAGGATCTAGAGGCTTAGTGTGGTACTAAAGGTTTAAAGGAGCCCTAAAGGATCTAGAGGTTTAGTATGGGACTAAATATTGTGACTTAAAATAGATGTAGAAGTGTACTAGGGTACTAAACATGTAGTGGAGTACTAAGGGATCTAGAGGTTTAATGTGATACTAAAGGTTTAGTAGAGTACTAAAGGTTTTGTGGAGCAGTACAGGATCAAGAAGTCTGATATTAAAGTTTTAGTGTTCTACTAAGAAAGGTAGAGGCTTAGTGTGGTACCATAGGTAGAGTGGGACAGTACTATCACTGCAATGATACACACACCATTGCACATTTACATACCTTCATACACACCACTGTACCTCTACACACATATCCTACCCAAGTCCATGATCCATGTTGCATTGTGTAATTTGAAACATAGATCGCTGAAATCGCACAGTCTGTAAAAGGCATTACCCAAACCTTTGCCACAAAGTTGCAAGCACAAAAGTCTCAAAAATGGGTTTATAAGCTGAAACGTTAAGACCCCCTTTGACTAGAGCTAAAGGATTTAAACCAGGAGAAAACATACCAGACCCTTATCCGTTGACAATATATGGCAGAGTAAATTGAGGTTATTGAAAATGCCAAGTAAACGTGAACTTTGTCATCTCAACCGTATTCAAGTATACAGAGAGACAAAATGGCAATGCTCAGGGTCCACGGTGTACACATACATAGTGCAAATAACAAAGTAGGGATATGCTAAGACATACAGGGCAATGCAATATGAAAAGTAAGTAGGCAATATGCCAGTAAAATAGGTAAGAAGGGGTTTAGTGGAGTAGGTGAGAGTTGTGGTACGACCTTGGGGTTTTAGTGTCTGTTCTTTATAATCCAATAAAAAAACAGTTGATAATGATGACAAATGCGGTGGTGGTGGCGTGGTGGGTAGGATACTTGCCTCTGGACTAAGGGGTCATGGGTTTGAATCCTACCTTCAGCACCACCAATGGGTTCCTGAGCAAGACCCTTAACCCCAAGTTGCTCCAGGGAGAGACTGACCCCTGTAATTAAGGATTGGAAGTCGCTTTGGATAAAAGCGTCTGATAAATGCCGTAAATGTATATGTAAAATCGGAAATACCCATTAAGGCCATCTCGAAAAGTAACAGAACACACTCCCCCGTGTCTCTCTCTGCAAAAAAATCAATGTCTTCATGATGTCCAGAGATGCAGGGCTGACTGGACATGAATCATTCTCCCAGTCCATGTGTTTTTGTAGCTGAGACTTGTTAGCAATACCCAGACCCAGAGAAGGCGATAAACTAATGAATATGAAAATATTTATGAGTAATGCTTAGGGAGGTGAGAAACACTGACTCTCAGGGTCGACCACAGGGCAGCTTCTATGGTAATGGGTTTTATTTTGTGGAAGAACTGTGATTCAAGGGCAGCAGAGTCATACTGGAACACCATAACATTAAAAACACTCAAGTTCAATCTTATAGTGCTAATAGAATTTAAGTGCTAATGTTACAGTTGTTTTTCACTTATTAAATAGCTGAGCTGCCACAATATGCTTTTATTAGGCCAGCATAGTGGTTTACATGTCTAGAAGTCCTAGTGCTTGGAGGTGCAATTTGAACAAAGAGTGTGGCAATCACGTCGTAAGTGCAAATTAATGCCCATCACTGAACTTCTGAAATCAAAGGTTTGGAAGGTGGAGGCTTCTTATGGGAATTTAACAGATGTAAAAATAGACTTATCAGACTGCTGCACACTGTGAATGGGTGTGAAATGTACTGCATTTAATAAGCTCATGCCAAAGATTGCAGATGTGAAACACGTTAACCATGAGAACTTTGTCAGTGCAAGTAGTTCTGCACTTCAAAAAAGAAGTAGTCCTCCCCAGCCCCAATTCCAGACACAAGCAGTGATATCTGCTCTAAGACTCTATTTATCTCCCGACCTCTCACTGCACCTGTGCTCTCCCAGACAGAATGCATGATCCTTGAAGATAGCTCTCAAACCAGCGACACTGAAGGTACAAACACAAGTAGAATGTGATATAAGAGAGACAATTACCACTGAGCGATCAATGCCACCCTGAAGATTGATCAATCAGTGTGGAAGAGGCTGCCAACAACACTACATGGCAGTTTAAACTGAAAACGTAAGAGTAAAATATTAAAGATTAAAGGTGTTTAGAGACAAACTGCTCTGCTGCACCTCCATGTTAATGATGACAATTGATTTCGAAGACAGTGCAAGGCTTGGTCTTTAAATGAAAAACGGCAGGATGACGCGGCGCTTTTCCTCAGATGAGAAAAACAGACAGCTAATTAATGAATATTTATGGAACCCAACACCAGATGTAATTGGTCTCGTCTCATTTGATGTTAGCCAGGGTGACTCGTCGTGTTAAAAGAGAGAAATCTTCACTGAATGGACTTCAAACCTTGACGATTGTTTTTGATGTGGTCTCGCAGGATTCAGCTGGACATACAGTGCAGACAAAGGCTTTGGCCAGTCATGCTTTTCCTTCTATTTCTTCAAGAGACATCCTGACAAGCTGGGGTTGAAATAACATAAAGGGGAAAAAAAATCAAAGCAACGGGTTCCACTATTTCAAACGAGTGGAAATAAAATGTCGGCTCAAAGAGATACAACAAAAGATACAATACAAAAGAGATACTTCTAAATGGACAGAAAAATTAACAATCTGAACATTTATTAGGAAGGTATGCAGTCCTAAGATGATTTGGGAGAATTTTGCTTTCAGCTACAATGTCAGGGTCAGCAGTATTCATATGAAGTCATTTCATATGAGTCACAGTCCTGGTTCAAAACTAGAGTCTCCTGGGTTTTGGTAGAGGCTGAGCTTTATTGAGGCAGCTGGTAGCCTAGTGGTGTGTTCACATATGAGAGAATGATCACTTTCATGTGCAAGTCTTAGTTGAGACTAGTCTCTAAGATACCTGTCTGCATCAAGATTAGAGGCTCTTAGGTGCAAATCTGAGTCAAGACTAGAATCTTTAAGGTGCAAGTCTGAGTTAAGAATAGAGTCTCGAAGGTGCAAATCTGACACAAGACTAGAGTCTCGAAGGTGCAAATCTGAGTCTAGACTAGAGTCTCGAAGGTGCAAATCTGAGTCTAGACTAGA
>JBBJLR010129035.1:6564-17849 GCA_037577145.1 Brachypetersius gabonensis | reverse complement strand
ACACACACACACACACACACACACACACACACACACACACACACACACACACACACACACGGTAGCTGTTGTGACACTACACACAGATGTCCAACCACTATTTATTAGTGTTTTCTGTTCTTGGGGGTAAAAAAATAGGGCACTATGTGGCTGAGGAGTCTGTGGCTTCTGTCTGTTCCACAGGAGGCTCGGTTTACCAACCCAGCTCTCTCGCCCTCCACCGTTAACTGGAACTGTGGGCAGGGTGGAATAACTGCGCCAAAGATGATTCACATCTCGTAAGAAAGTGCTATTTGGCATCACAGCCCCCAGATCAGGTGTGCTGGGGTAACAGCACAGCAGTTAATTGGGGTGGTGGGGGGTTTTAGGTAGGCACTGATCATTCTTGTACCCGACACAGGTCATGGAGTCAGTATGTCAATAAACAAGAGGAGCCAAGGAGGCTCTGTTACGACCTTCCTGCCGGAGAGGAATGGTAAACAGCTCCACGGATCACCTGGGGAGGCTGCAGCTGTGCGGGAAATGACAGGAGCGTCTCTCCTACCTTTCCTGGAAGCTCATGTGTTTGTGTGTTTGTAAGGTGGGAGCGAAATAGTGATGAAAGAAACTGATTTCTATGGAACTTCAGCACGTTTGGCCAGCTGTGATAGCTGTTCCAGGAGTGATGCGAGAAGTGATCTATGCATTGGCCCTATAATTGGGATTTTGCCAGTGGTGCTACAGCCGTCCATGAGAGTTCCAGTGAGCACAATGAGCCGCTCTCTGGATGTCTGGGTGGGTAGGGTGGTCCTCCCTCTCCTCCATCCCTCTGTACAACTTCTTGGGTGGGTAAGGGTGGTCCTCCCTCTCTCCCATCATTTAGAACTGTCCTCTCTCTCTCTCTCTCTGGGTGGGTAGGGTGGTCTCCCTCTCCTCCATCACTCAGTATAACTGTCCACTCTTTCTCTGGGTGGGTAAGATGGTCCTCACTCTCCCTATCACTTAGCTTAACTCTCTCTCTCTCTCTTCTGCTCTATCGTTAATCTCTCATGCTCTCGTGTTTAGAATTAAGGTCCTTGTCCTGGTGAATACTCTGTGCTTGTCATTCACTGTTCCTTTATGTCCACAAACATTAAGCATGTCGCGGTTTCACTGGCAGTGCTGTTGCTGTTCTAATTGGAGTGAAACACAAACCTGGCTGCCCCCCCACCATCCCCAACATCCCTTGGGCCAATCGGTATAATGTAGTGTGTTTAAAGAAGCCGGCTGGTAAAAGGACTCCATTCAGTAAATAATGGCGCTGCATGTGATTACTGCAGCCTGGAGAGAAAACAATGCGGTTAGGAGGGAGTCCGGCTCAGGCTCCGAGGGCACTGTTCACTGTTTGACAGAATTGACCAATCAAACCATTCTTCAAGTAAAGTTTAGACCTCGTTTTGGAATGCTGATAATTTGGCTATTGATTTTTTAGTTTTTAATATGTTTGTGCAGATATGTTTTGGTAGATTTATTTCCATGGGTGAGATCAGGGCTCTGTTCTGTGTCTGTTCTGTGTTTAAACCATTGGTTTTCCTGGTGCTCCATTCAAGTCATCGCTCCTCTTAGTAGTTCTTTCTCACGTTAGCCAGGTTCACCTTTTGAGTCTTGGTTCTCACTTATTATCTTAGCGAGGTTCTCTAGGGTCTTGGTTCATCTCAGTGGTTCTTCTTCATGCTCTTAAACACACACACACGCACGCACGCACGCACGCATGCACAAATGAAATGATCCTGGAAAAGCCAACTCAAGCCACACACTTGTTTTTGTCACCATTAATAGAAGAGATCACAGAATTTTAAAATGATACTAGATACTTTTCCATGCCATTGGAATTGGTTTCATTTGCCGGACTGTAGCGCGACTGTCAGAGCGCGACAGGTGTGTTCTGTACAGTCACAGTTTGGACACGCGTACGCCGGCCATGTGCCAGTGTGTGTCCAGTGGATACGTGTGTGTGTTTCCATAGGGAGTGGAGACGGGCGGGGAGGGTAGCGGTGGAGGTTCAGTGTGGTCACAGTCCCTCTACCTTAGTTGTGCTGGAAAAGAAGGCTCCTTTTGATTCAGCAGTGGACTTCTGCTCCTGGAGTCTGATAGTCTGGCTCCATTTGTATTATTTTTTTTCCCCTTTCCCTCTCTTCGGCCAGGAGTGGTCAGGAGGAGATGGAGAGAGGGATTTCTGAATCCATACCTCCACCATGTGGCTTACAGCCATGCATAGGAAGTTTGGAGGATGGGAGAGAGGGAGGGAGAGAGGTGCTAGGCTGGCTGTAAGCGCCCCTTTTTAATTCCGATCACATTTTAGTTAATGTTTGTCTCGTTGAGGCGGCAGGGAGACCCTCCCCCATCAGGGTCAGTATTCCACCCCGACACCTAATACACTCCTACATTACCATAACATTTTCACAAGTGCCCATCGCTGCGGAATAACAGTTCCAGACGAATTGAAGAAATGCCTCTTTATGAGGGGAGTGACACAAGCTATTAGTGTTCGCCACAGCGACCTCTTTCTCTGTATATTTGTACTAGCCAAGCAAAAACAACTAATGCGTGCGTGCGGGAGAGGGAGAGGCCGATCCATCTCCAAGAAACATATCCAGCCTGAGTGCATGATGAATAGGTTGGATGTAGGTAAGCCGCCACTGTAACAGAGAGCAGTAGACTGGGCCTTTTTTATATCGTGCCACGTTAGTTCTGCAATAATCCATGAAAATCCATCCTGTCACCTTCCTGATCAGAAAGAAGTGCATGGGCCGCAACCCTCCATGTTGGGTGCAGCTCTAACAAAGTGATTTATGGCTAAATGTTTCCTTTCTGCCACATTCACAATCTGATAGCAGCTGGAAAAGGCCAAGCCCCTCTTCAGCGACCTGAATGGAGTTTGTGACGGGTGTCTCTAGGTTTGAGATGGAGGTAGGGGGCGGCTGGGTGGGCCAAATTGTGCTCTCCATTTGGTTGTAATGACAAAATTGGAACAATCTGCAGTCTGAACAGAGGGCTTTTCCACGTGCCAGTGTTTATCGTCTGAACTGACCAATCCATTCACTAATTTGTCCTGCGGGACTGAGGCTAGAGTTATGGGGAGGGTAGCACTGCCAGATTCAGCTCAGGTGTGCCTGGAACACACTGCAGGAAGAGTTGGGGTGCAAAATGTGTTTGTGTTGCTTGAAAAGCAAAGTAATCTTTCCAAAGACAGCCAAATTGTCCTTCTGCTAAGTGAGTTGCTGCTTTAAGGTGCCCCCATTGCTGTCATTTGTGTTCACACATAGCATTTTAATATCTTTATAGAAAAACACAGACCAGCAGAACGGACTACAAATGAATCTATTTTCACCATGCGGGTGGGCCAGAGGGAGTATAGAGCCCCTCATCATTGAGCTGGAGTTCTCTGATGTGATGGAGCTCCATTCAATGTTTTTGGAATGAATAGGAGGTGAACATCACTATTTAAGCTGGTGTTGCAGTAGTATTTAATGTGGAACATCAGTATTTAAGCTGACTTGGGTGATTTTAATGGGAAGTGACTTAATGGGAAGTTTTTTTTGTCACTGGTGCTCACCTGTGACCTTTGCTCTTTGATTGCTATTATTTGTAGTTGTTTATTTGTAGTTGTTTTGCTATTATTTGTAGTTGCAGGGTGATCCATAAAGTCAGTACATATTGTTCCTCCTAGAATGTCTCTTAGCCAGTCAGTTTGAAGGCAAAGCTAACAGCTAAAGCCAGCTGAGGATGAGGTTGTGCTCACTGTATGATGAGGTTGTGCTTATTGTATGAAGTCAGCTGAGGATGAGGTCGTGCTCACTGTAAAAATATTGTGCAGACAACATGCACCTTGCTTTTGAAACTGAGATCACTTCATGTTGTTCCCAGTAACTCAGATGTTCCCAGTAACTCAGAAGTGTGAAGAGGAGCTGATTATTAAGTGATTACTACTATGAGCCGCAGAGCAGGGCTTTGGGTGCCACACCTCCATAACTGCGGCTGTCTGCCGAGAAGCACAGCAGCAGAGAACAAGACAGAGAAAGAGCATAACAGAGCGTGGTTAAAGCGTGGTTAAATCCACCTGTGCGTTCAGTGTGTATATGCCTGACAGTTTAGCTTGGCACAGTACTCTTCGGGCATGGAAACATCAACGACTAGGGAACAGCGGGAGAAAGGAGATAGAAACTAAGACAGAGAGAGAGAGAGCACAAGAGAGAAAGAGGAAGAGAGACAGAGAGAAAGAGAGACAGAGAGAGAGAGACAAAGAGTGCAAGTGTGTGAGAAAGAGAGAGAGATACAGAAAGCGAGAGAGAGAAAGACAGAGAGGGAGCGAGAGAGAGAGAGAGAGAGAAGAGAGAACTGCGCTTACATAAAACAATTTTTTTAAAACTTGTCTTATGTAGTTTGCAGTACTAATCACTGTAATCATGCCATTTTTTCAAAAGGACAGATCATGAACCATCAGAATACTGTGAACAGATTTATTATGTGACAGCATGTTTACATACATCAGCAATACCAGCTCAGTCCTACCTATTCATGTTGGAGGAATGCTGCATGACAGCACTGCAGAGCCAATAAGAACAGAGGTCATTTACATATAACAGAAGCAGTGACAGAAGCAGCACATTTTAACATTAAGGAGCGACTGGAATGAAAAACCTGGGGGTACTGAAACTCCCACAACCATCATCATAGGTAGATGGAACTGGAAGCTACAGAACAGAAGAAAAGTGTAAGAAATGGGCCCTTTAATCCCTAAAGTAGGTCAAAAGCAGTCAAGCCTAAACTAAAGCCCTGGGGCTCTGCTCTCGAAACGGAATCTATGGTACATTGACATGTTGCTAATAAACACTATTCTGAAAGTCCACATAGACCCCCCGCCCCCCTTTCTCCATGATTCAAGCCTATTAGGCCCTAATGTGGAAAGTACCATTCTGAAAGTACACATAGACCCCCCTCTCCACAATTCAGGCCTATTAGGCCCTAATACGGGGTCAAATGTGGGGCACGACTCCTGGCCCTTTGAAAGAGTGCTGTACAGTAAGCAGGAGCTCCATCTGTGTTGGGGCTCAGCACTTCTCTGAATGAGGCTCCCTAAGCTGGAGGTCTGCTCCTCATGTGCTTGGCAAGAACGTAACCAGCGTCACAGAGTCTTTCAGGCACTGTTGCTCAGATCCAAAACTTTACTACCAAATCAAAGCTGCTTTACTACACCTGATGGGTCTTTTCAGCTAATTAAAAAGCCTCTCATGACTCTGTCAGAGCAGGGGAGATGCTGAAGCTCCCAGATTTGGCCTGAGAAACTGAAACATACACCGCTGTGTTTAAGATTTAGTGTGCTGAACCCACAGATCAGTAGTGCTAAGGATTTATGAAAAGTGACCTAGTGTTTGTGAATGCAATAAAAATGAATGCAATAAAAATAAAATAGCAACTGGTGATGAGGAGATGAGACTAACGTGACAGATTCACAGGGAACTTCACAGGGAATTTTGCAGATTTTATAAAAACTCTCTATAATTAAGTGTTTAGATTTGGTCTGGGAATTAAACGTTCTGTTCTAGAGAAACTCAGAAGTCTTAATTCCATTCAGTGGTGGTGAATAGAACCAGACGTTTGCCTCTAAATGCTCCCTCACAGAAAGTTATTCCATGAAATGGTCAGGAATGCGCTGAAAGATGATTTACCAGAGTTTTGAAAAGCTTTTGGTCTAAAACTAAATCCATTTATGGGTCGTCATGAGGCAAGAGTTATTTTGGTCAGGTTTACTGTTTTACCATGATCAGTATTTCTTATAAAAATGCAGAAGGCATGAGTGGGTTTACTGGGGGTCGAATGTAAATAAAATATTTGTGTTGGAGACTTTCTGTAATGAAACCATTACCATTGAACATTTTTGAACTCGTTAAGGAGCACACAGGCGTAAGAAGTGGCCTGTTCAGTGTAGGGACATACAGTTTAGCCCGTACCCCTAGTTCAAATAAAGCATCTCCACAACTAGGCTGTTAAAATAGGAATGGAAGGCATGTCTAAATAAACAAAAAGCATTTCTGTGGATCTCGCCATGTGTGGTCATGCGAGATATTTTTGTACCCCATGTCTTTTGGTCTTCTATTTCTATCATGTGGTCAGCGATTGGGGAAAAAGGCTAAGATTGTCACCAGAGGATGGCTCTGTAGGCACAAGTCCTGAGGTTAACCAATGTTTGCCTCCCTGAGTATCAAAAAACCACTTCGGTGAATGCCGAAACGGGATTTATTTTCTGATTTCCTCTCTATGACTCGGCTCATCATACACTCTGTTGGAGGGAGCGAATGTTGGCGTCTGAGAAGCCACGGCCTGTACAAACACACGGCGCACTTTAACTACCTGAGACGGCACTCCTACCAAGCAGGGCCGGGCTCGTCATCGCTTGAGAGGCCAATAAATGTGCCCTGTTAGACTTTATTGCAATAATTAGAGGTAGGCAGACACAATTATGAAGAAATACAAGGTGCCGACCAGTTGCTGTGCTGACCTCATTCACATGAAACACTCCCGAGTTGGTGGTAAACAAACAAGCTGCCTGGTGTACAGTGAAAGGCTCTGGAGGTGTGGCTTTTAACAGGGATTAGCACTCAATAAGTCCACAGGCTACAGCTGATACTGACAGCTTTATGGGTGTGTGATCAGAGGTGCGATGCCAGAGCTACAAGGGAGGCTCACTGAATTGACAGTGGCTGCGTTGTGCGGGCTAATGCTATAGTGATGGGCATGTTATTATTTTTTTTTTTCTCAGCAGACCCAACAGACCAGTGGGACATTATTGGAGTAGAAAAAATTGCTTCAGTGTCATGCTAATTCTGCATCTGACAGGTGTGCGACTTTCCTGTCCAGACAAGTGTCTACTGTCACGTACAGCTTTGGAGCCACGGAGGACACTGAGTCAGACTGCAAGACAGGAACGTGGTCTCTCTGTGCCGCTCTATTAGCTCAGTGTGCTGTGTCAGCCAGCCGTTGCAGCAGACAGCGTAAACACGCAGTCACCTGGAAATCTTTGGGCAGGGCAGGAGTGCAGGAGCGCAGGCCCAGGACCCAGTTTCTGGCCCCAGACCCCGCCACTGCCCTCCAACCCTGAGAGTGACGGTGCAAAGCTCATTCCGTCCGTGGAAAAACACAGATGACATCACCCTCGCTGGCGTGGCCTTGCCAACACTTTATGGGCAACACGCCGCTGTTTACGGACGGCAGCTATGTGAGCTGTCAAACACAAAGAGAGCCTTTGCCCCGTGCTCTGGACAGAGCAATTTGCGTCTGGAATGGAATCGTTAGGTGGCAGCGAGGCGCCGACTCTGATGTCAGGTGTTTACCCTCTCGAGCGTTTACGGGAGATTTACCCCACGAACACCTTGCTGAGGAACGCCCACTTCAGCTTTTCGCTGGAAGCTCTACAGGGAGGAGTTCCTCTGGGTTTTCACTGAAAGGTTTATGAGTAAAGGGGACGTGGGCGTCTCACAGTCGTATAGACGAAAACGTGCCACACGCAACCAAACCAACCCTATTGCCACAGCAAAGCCCAGCACACTAATCACACTGTGGAAATTTTACGTGAGGATTCCCTGTTTACCTTCCACAGTGACACAGCACGGTACAGACTGAGGTCATCCCCAGCCAGTAAACCCATGTTTCTGCCTGTGCTTTTCCATTCTCCACTCTTTAGAAGTTAACTGGGTTAAATGAGCTATTATTGGTCATGTTTTCCCTCCTGTATTTGTTGGTGCTGTCTACAGGGACGTCCTGTCCATCCATACGACAGCTGACTCAGTTCTGAAGGGAAGATAATGTCCCCGGATGAGCTACTAGCTGATTCACCAGGCAACGCCTTGAAAAATCTTAAAGGCCCAAAGCTAATATTAAATGTTGTTTAATATTCTGTAGCCTCATGAGTTTGGCAGAACTCATGATTTTGCCATTGATTATGTGAATAGGTATTCTCTCATTACAATTCCCGGCATTGTTTGACCATTAGGAATCCCTCCCAAGATGATAAAGAAATTACTGCTAGCAACCACTGATGTCGAGTTTAATAAACAGATATGACGTTAAACTGTGACTTCAGCTAACTGCATTAGCCAGCTGGCCCTCAAGCCTTAGGAAATCAAGATTTATCATTCAGAAGGTGATTTTCCTGCAGTTTAAACCATGACTCTGATGCAAACAGGTGTCCTCACAGCAAATATTATTTTTCATCTTGGCTGGAGTGCCCCATTACAAAAGCCTCAGATTCTCGGGAAAGCTCAAGAACATCTGAACAAAGCAATGAAAGACTTGTCTGCACATCTAGATGGGAAATTCGTTCCATTATTCCGGACTCTTTTGGGATGGCACAGCTGCAAGCTTGCCAAACAGCACATGGTATTTGGCACTCAGCAGGAGAAACATCTCAGGGTTGTGCTGATTTGCCATTTTTTTGATCTATCCCACCTTTTTCATTCCGCTCCAATTGCCTAGATGTTCCCCAGGTGCTCTGTGGGTTCCACCACATCAAATCCAGATTCGATCACATTTCAAGGAACAAGAGTTTTCACCATTTTCTTGAGTTTTGCTTGACCCGAGGAACCAGAAGCTGCAACTTATGCAAGACTGTAATTCCACACCTTCTGTTTGTGTTTGATGTTTCTTTGCCATAATTATTCTGTAAAACAGCCACTGGACCTGGTGGTTTTCCAAGTGGTTGTATTTATTTGAACAAGACTCTTCTCTGGCTTTTTGAGACCACTCTGGGGGGTCTTTCTCCAAAAGATGTCTGAGACAGATTCAGATTCCAGGAGTAATTATGAGGACTATAGAGATTAGAAATAACGATTCCCAGTCATTTTGATTCAATCCACCCCTTCCCTATAACTCTCGATTTTTCCACCTCTCAGCCCTGCATGTGTCTTGGAATGGGATGAAAAGTGTAAATGCAATAAGCTGTTCGGAATGGTGAGAGTCTTAAAGTCTTTCGCGATGCTGGAGTTCTGTTTCATGGTGAAACATAAGGGCAAGCTCTCCCACAGCATAGACTAAACAGAGGTTCGGCTATTGTTTTTCCCCTTGCCAGTTCCTCCCCAGGCTTTAAGAGCTGCAGTTTTTCTGGATTCAGCCAAAGATCCATATCAGATAATGCAACATGCTAAAATGATTTTACCTGCCGTAAAAGCTGAACAAAAAGTGTAGCAGAGCTGATAGTTTCCTAATAACACAAGCAGCTATGGTGTCACAGCGGTTTGCAACTGATCAGAAACACTATCCAGCAGCATTTTGTAGGTTTTCTGTTACAGACTGTAGTCCATCTGTGGCTGTACAGTTCATGAGCTCCCTCCATATCTCTTACATCTGAAAGGGAAAGGGACCTCAATGGAATACTGCTGACCAGATATTATTTAGTTTGTAGACCAGTCTTAGCACAGCAGTGACATCAATTATCCCCTTACATCTTGGATCCTCTCACTTGTTCTTCCTTATGCCCTCAGCGAATTTTTCCTTTCTAATCTTGATCCCTCTCATTGGTTCTTCAACCCCTACAAGGTTCTTCCACTTGGTTCCTCGCAGTGGCTTTCCCCAAGCTCTCAGGGAGTTTCTCCTTATTAATCTCCATTTATCCATTTGAGTCTTGGTTCCTCTCATACTCTTCGGGAATTTCTCTTTGGCTTCTCTCAGTGATTCTTCATGCTCTCAGGGAGTTTCTTACTTGTAATATTTATTCCTCCTCATTCCATCTAACAGTTCCTTTCATGGTTCTCCCTTATGCATTTTGACAAATTTTCCATATGATCCATGGTTCGTTTTAGCATTTCTTACTCAGTACAAGGTAGGTGCCTCTATGCTCCTAGTTCGGTCACTTTTTTTTGTCCCTAATGTTCATTACTGGAACTTTTCACAGCTTCCAAAAGCAGAATTGTACAGTATCAAATCAAATCAGACAAGCCATCCTTTAGAATACTTCTCACTGTTATGGAATGTTCCTGGTTTCCCCATTCAAGACTCAAGATCAGAGAGGTTTCACAATGAACAAGTTTTATTGTATTTGCCAGCAAATAGAGCAGGTCTGTTATCAGTGCATCCAGAAATGCTCTAAAAGAGAGTGCTGCACAAGACAAGATCCATGGGTTTTTATTGTCACTCCAGCATGATGTCATGATGTCACTTCTGCCTTGGTTTCTGATCAGAAATCAGTGTAATTTTCCTTGTGTACGCACGTTCTGCATCTTTACAGAAGTTGCTCTGGAAATGAACTCATCCTGCCTGTCCTATTTTCACACCTGTCTTGTCTTGTCTTTAATTTGGCTATGTCTCCAAACTGATGGTAAACTACATCTTGCAGATACCCATGTCTTAAAGGGTAGTACACATGGTTCTAATGGCCTTGCAGTAAACAACCCCATTTTGCATCAGGATGGAAGGACACTTTGTGACAAACACTCTGTACGTAAAAGAATACATCAAAATACATTATACTGATTATATGTGTAGAATATAACACTACAAACTATAGGATAAACCACTGCAAACAGATTAACTAATATAAATTCCCCCACATTCACATATTCATTTATATTCATGAACTCAGTTCATGTAACTGAGTAACCTTCAAACCAACAAAAAAAACGATTACTGGAAACAACAGGGAGAAATTCGACTTTGTGGTACATTTGCTGAAGAATGCCTTCCCCCCACACACACTCTTTTAAAGTCTTCTGCAACTCTATAGGACCATTACAGCTTTGCTGAAGGTCACACAGCCAGTTTTTCCATCTGATTCACTGGGTGCTTGTTACCACAATCCCAGTTTTTGATTTTGGATGTTCCATTGGGTCATGTAATCTCATAAAGAACACAGTGATCGACTGTCATCATGTCGGGGCCATGGATTAGCAAGTGTCATTCACCCCCCCACCCCCACCCCCCCCACCCCCATACTAATAGTGTTATACGCTCAGGCAATCATGTAGCTGACAGAAAGACTTCAATTAGGCTTTGGCTGCAAAGGAGGTATTAATATTCTCTGTACAACTTCAGGAAACGTTTTGCACACCTCTTTTTTCAGACAGGTGCGTTGGAAATGACCTGGGGTCACTAATCAGGAAAGTAGAAAGGAATCCCGCACACTGACCAAAAAAAAGTAGAAAGAAATCCCACACACTGACCAAAAAAAGTAGAAAGAAATCCCGCACACTGACCAAAAAAAAGTAGAAAGAAATCCCGCACACTGACCAAAAATAAGTAGAAAGAAATCCCGCACACTGACCAAAAAAGTAGAAAGA
>JBBJLR010128992.1:0-17860 GCA_037577145.1 Brachypetersius gabonensis | reverse complement strand
ATATATGGTCCATTCTCAGCATAGTATAACTGCATTGTTATTATGTTGGTTTTGTTGTAAAAATAATATGTCCCATGATCTGCAACAATAAATTTTGTGGAATGCCTTCCAAATGAATTCAAAATTCTGAGACCACATTATAAATCTGTTTTCTTTTTCATTTACTTGGAAAAAGGTTTTAGAATTGAAAAAAAACTCCAAGTAAATTAAAAAGAAATATTTTAAGAAACATTGAGGGAGTTGTCGAGGGATAACAAGGTAACAAGTCACACCTGGCTATAAATCTGCTTGACAGTTAAATGTCCTAAATACTTTTGAGCCTCTGAAAATGAAGGGGATTCTGTTTGCATATCTGATTGCTTTTTTAAAAAAAAAAATATCAGACCTCAACAGGCAAAACAGTCATTTATATTATGAATACACATAATTCACCCAGAGTCTGCAATCAGAACTAGTTCTGGAACGTTCTTCTTTCTCATACGAATTGTAGATTGTCATAAATGGGTTAACTACACATTATAAATAGGCTGAAGGAAATCACAGACCAGACAGTCAGAGTCCTTGGGTCCTGAACACCCTGCAGCACACTGGACATGACAGCAGTCACTGGCCTCAGGACCCTTGCAGCGCTTGCAACCGGACGCACAGTTGACGTGGGTCACTGGTACACACAAACACACACCAAGAGACCTTTTTATCAAAGTCTGGATAACTACCTGCTCTGTTGCTTTTTAGTGAAAATGTTAAAATCTGAATAAAATAAGCAGTACTCACATGTTTGGCAGTCTTCTTTCACTGGTCCCCAGCATCCCACAGAAGTACAGGCTCGAGAACAACTTGTACCTGCAGCAGCAACAAGAACATCACATTGCAGAACAAGTCATACACATGAAGGCGTGCATGCGCTTAATCCGAGTTTCATTAACATCTTTCTGTACTACCGCTTATAGAACATCATTGGACTACACACTTTGAGAACACTATGTGCTAATCAACTATGCTGGCTAGCAACAGGCTGGTTGATGGGAGAAGGAAGGGCCATCCTACCAACCCACAGAAAGCAAAGCGCCCTGCCACTGATGGCTGTTTCATCACTGCAGTTTAAATTCACAGCCTCCCAATAAGACAGTTGCACCGCTGAAGTTTTATACTAATTATTTCTCACTCATTGCACATTCATACAAGTAGTTTAAGTGCATAAATCCATACTATACATGTTAAGTCTGTGTTGGTCATTCTTACAGAATGGGGCTGCCGCCTGTAGGCGCGTTGACTTGTCATTGGTTTCCTGCTGACCCAAGACGTCCTTCCAGTTGATCTTCTGAGGGTCAGGGTAACATAGCTGGGGGTTCCCCCAAATATACACACCACCCAGCAAAATCTCTATGAATGGCCAACAGTTAGCAACAGATGTACAATTAGCAACAGATGTCCTGATCTATGCAAAGGTTTGAAGACCTTATTATTTGTCTTAACCCTTAGAATTAGTAAAAATTGATTTCAACTAATAAAAACATTTGTGGGCATTGTGTAGCTTCTCCTGGGTTCAAAGATCTTGTGTTTTTGTATTTGTTTCTAACAAAAAAAAATAAAAACAAATCTGGGCTTTCTTGTTCTTCGTGGGCATTTGCATGTGATGCCATTTTAAAAACCCAGATAACGATTATTATGTGTTTTACATTACAATAACTTTAGTTCTATGTGACATAGGAACACCAAACAAATATGTGCATGACACCTGCTGCTGGCATTGCAAGGGTAAACCATGATTAGAAATATCAAACAGATTTAGAACAATAATTAAATCAGCACCTCCATACCTCAAATGTAGTCGACTGCACACATGTGTGTCTTTCCCAATAATTAACATCGCGCTAACCGCATGCTGGAATCATCACAGCCTCAAACGATGTCACATGAGTTGTTGCGTAATTATATGACTTGCTTATGTGGTTTATGTAGCATCTGTTAGCTTCTGGGAAAAGTTAAATTAGCCTCAGGCCTAACCAGTTTTGACCGATCAACTGATGTTATCTCCCATCTGTGTGCCTTTACCTGTGAGGCTGCGGAGCTGGAGTGTCTGGACTCCGGGGTTTTCCAGAGTTGCCAGTGCGTAGCTGGAATTGTACAGCTGACTGCCTCTGATGATGCGCAGATTCTTCAGGGGTATCACACGTACAGATACGCGGGCAATCAGCACATAGCCCTGAACCTCCACTATACCCTACAGAGCGAGAGATAGTTTGTGTGTTTTGTGCACCAAAAACAGTGTCGGAATTATACACAGACAAGTGACAAATCAAACCAAGGGGGAAAAAAGCAATATAAAGTGTCTAAGTAATGTTTGGGCCACTTGAACAGCTTCAGTGCACTGTAGTATACAACATACTTGTATTCTCCCATAGGTGGTCAAATGCGCGAAGATGAACCAACACCACCACCACCACCACCAACAGCAATAACAACCAATAATGCATTTAGCCACTTTTCAAGTAACAAAAGGACACCTTACAGCACATAGTAAAATCAAACATGGCTTAAAAACAGTGTTGCGCAGGACGTTGAAGAAAACTAAATACGTAGTTGCACTTAATAATTGATGCCGTCAATGCCATTTATAAATGAAAGTCTTCACATGTGAAGGGGAAAACAGTTACGAGATAGCTGGTTTAAATACTGTACTAGTATTCCCATAAACTAAGTTAAGAGAGGTGTCTACAATATTAAGGGACGATAATCTCTCTAACAGAATATTGCGAGACTAAGTATCAAAAACTAAACTCAAGTCAAATAATACAAGAATGGTTAATAGCCCAGAATCAGCTGGCAACAGTTTTTCCACCCGTTTGTTTCTAAGGGGACAAGCAGCCAGGAAAATGATCCCGATAGCATAACAGAACCACCACACCCTTACTATATGGGTCAAGCATTCAGGCATGTACCATTCTCTTGATGAATATTGCACATACAGTTGCCCACTTGAAAAGATTATAACAAACGATGACCAAATCACTGCTTTCCACATCTCTGTAGACCCATTCTTGTGGCTTTTACACCACTAACCTCTCAAATGGTCATTCCTATTGAGGGTCTTATACATTGCAGCCCTACTATAACTCACCACTCTATGTAGTTACGGCCAGACTGTTCTTGCTGACAGTCTGATGATGTACTGCCATAAGCTGTTACAGGTCCAGTTTGGTTTCATATATGGTGAGGGGGATGAGGGTGAGACACATAACAGAATAAAATACTGTTCAACAGCTACTCCAACACAGTCACACTTACCTCCAGGAAGGAAAGGTCCGGTGTCCCTTTTAAGTGTGTGATTTCCAAGTTTCCATGGACGACCTGGCAGCCAGTGTAAAGAAGCCGTAACATTTCATAATGATTCTCCGGGCTCGAGGGCATGTCCAGCTTCATGTCTGTCCCCAAGCATACTGCAAGACACATACACACCCAATTAAAACGTAAGGGGCACTCAAACTCTTAGGTGAAGTCTAATCTTGGATTTAAAAGCTAGTTTCTTGGACACAGGTTCATCTTGGTCCAACACAAACATGAATCTACTATTCACAGGGACTGAACAGGGACAGTTAGCCATGCCCAAGATGAAGGATACATTACACTTAGCTCAAGTTAGGCACATGATATACAGAAGACTCAGAAAAGGCATGTCAAAATTGGTTTCTTGGGAGGCTTCATTAAACAGCACTGCTTAGAATATTTTAAGAATGGAAGCTGCAGTAGGACCTGGAAGTCATTTCAACCAAGGGCCAGTTCATTCCAAAATACATTTCCCAATCTCCCCAACTGTAAAATTGTCTGAGCAGACAGAATGATTCTGCCTCTTTCACATCACTTGCAATAATAGCCAGCTGGTACAACAAATACAGCGGAATAGCAGTTAGCATGAGCGGCAGTTAAGATAGAGGCGACAGCACCTCACATGACTTTGAGAAAGCACATGCTATCCTTTACATATCAGACACTAACCACTAGGCTCCCAGGGGCGTTCGCCCTGCGATCAGGAAGTTGTGGGCTCGAGTCCCAAGACTGCCAAGCACCTCTGAGGTTCCCTTGAGCAAGGTACCGCCCCCACACACTGCTCCCCAGGCGCCGTGTTCCTGACTGCCCACTGCTTCACTTGGTGAACGGGTAAATTACTGAGGAGGAATTTTGTGCTGATCACACTGTGTGCTGTGGTGTTTTCACATATGACAGAATGGTCACTTTCACTGTGTGATTGGGGGAGCCCCAGCTACCGGGTGGAAATGGACAACCAAAATCAGGTAGAAAGTACATTTTTTGTACATTATTTTGGATACCAGGTCACATTATTTATTGCGGTTCTAATATACTGAAGGATCGCAAGGCTAATATGCACAATGCAACTGCAATTTCTATACCGTGTCATTATAAGACTGTGGAACATAAACCTCTTTAGTCGTATCACCTCCACACACATTGTTCTAGGGCAGGGATGTTGGAATCCAAGCGGATGTTTTAAAACCTCTTAAAGCCCTGAAGGCCACTAGAAGACAGGGCTCTAACTCTTATCATGAAAAGTGCATGTGTGGGTGGGTGGTGTCGCTTGCGCTACTTCAGAGAACGCTCTGGTTATCGACCACAAAGAGTCTAAGAGCCATATCAGTCTGTACATGCATATGATTCTTTACTAACATGAGCACACCATCCCACATTCACTGGTATATACAAGAATGATCTCTATTAAGACGTGTTTGTAGGAGAGGCCAAAGACTGACCATACACTTACAATACACCATCACTGTGAAGTGCTTCATCTGTGGTTAGAAACGATCCCAAACAGTCTATATTAAACACCTAATAAACAACAGTAGTAGGTCTACTGAGAGTCACGAAGAATCCCAGAAATGGTGCCATTACACAGGTGCACAGCCATGTACACGTTTCTGATTCTGATCACTGTTTAAATGTACTCTAGCTCCTGTATTCCAGAAGTAATTCCATTCTTCTGAAGTCTTACTTTTATTATCATCTTATTATAGCTGGAATTTGGCACCCCTTCTACCCCTTTTGAAGTTTTTGAAATACGGACATGATTCCAACGTCAAAACATCCATTGACATCCCCTGCAGAGCGAGCGCATACAAGTTTTCAATCAGTTCATCAGGAGCCCAGTATTGATCATTAAAAAAAAATTGATTTTGGTGGTCGAGTCACCCTGTAATACATGGGAGGAGAGAGAGATAGAAACGGTCACGTTGCCTTCAAAATGGGTGTCTGTGATGTCACTGGTATGGAGGACGGAAAAGGACAAAAAGCGGAGAAACAAGCCAAAAGGGGAAAAAAAAAATGCAGATTAAAATAACCAACCCCACTTACTCATAAACGGCTTGGTAAGAGCCAGTGAGTTGGTTTTTTTTCTTTATTTTTTTGCCCATAAAACCAATGTTTAGACATCACCATATAGCAACTACGCAATGGCACTTTATATATACTAGAAGACATACTTGACTGCATTAATCTTAAAATTTAACAACAACAACAACAACAGCAGCAGCAATTACTTTTATATATATTTTACTTTAGCAAATAGACTAGTTAATTTAAATTTATCACTCATACCATGGCTCAAAAATCTGAAGACGGGACTGAACAACGATTTCATCTCTACTACTCTCAACATTTTTGAATACTAGTGAGGATAACACAGCTATAGCTATATCAAACATCCCACTAATTAACCTTAAATTACCCACACAATCATTAGGATGATACAGCGATCAGCAGTCCATACTCATTCACCGTTTCACTGCAAAGCAAGTTTTACCATTATTAATAATATGAACTATTCATACTGATAATCCATTATATAAATGTATTAAGGGGTTCCTTTAATTTGGTGTTTTTTTGACATATGGAAATAAAGTGGTACCTTTTATATGAATTCATTTTTTAAAAAAATGAAGCACAACCTTTGGATTAAATGATCTTTAGGGTTAATAAAGAACAGAGGCTTTCATATCGCAGAAAGTGACATGTGTCTGCCTCGGAAAGTTTAAAAGTGTCTTCTGAGTGCTCGGCCAGCTGTCTGAGAGAATAGAAAAAAAGTGCCTGTGCTCCCTCCTGTCCACGCTTCCTGTCCTATAATATCCACCCCCAACTTCTCTCTCGGTCCTCTATAAATTCCCTCACAGGCCTATCTGTGAGTGTGTGCAAGTGTGTGTGAAGGGGCCGGCTGGTGGCCTTGAATAGACTCCAGCTCACTTCCTCCCTCACTCTTTGTCTCTTTCTTTTTCTGTCCCCCAACTCGATCTCATTTCACTCTTTCCCTTAGTCTTTGACGCAGACCAGCACTCATGTTGCCGTTACACGCCTGTCTGTACAGCACAACGTACCCAAACAGACTCACAACTGGCCACATGGTTTCCTAGAAACTTGACCCAGTAAATGACCAAACAGAACCCTAATTTTATGACTCACAGACACATACACACTCATTCGACCCTCGAAATTTGTGGGGGTTGCGTTCCAAAAGCATGCTTAAAAAAGCATGCTTGCCTATTTTTAATAGCATAAACCCTAAATATGTCCCCAAATATGCTCCCAAAGCACTTCATAATTTAGAACTAAAATGCATGAAAAATTATATATTGCCACTAAAAAAGCAAAGCATGGTTTCCTGCAGTTAATCGCAATCTATCGCACGGTTATGTGCAAAAAACAATTAGTTCAAAAGTAGTGTATTGCACATCTTTGTCTTTAAAGTACTGCTATATGAACAAAAGTGCAATACCATTTGGTTTGCAAGCCCTTTAAATGAATAAGGTGCTTTTAAACAGCAGTTACTCAGTTACAGTTAAAATGTTATTTGTAAATCTCAACTTAAACATTAATGTAGTCAAATCAAATATAAAACCAAAGCTATGCGCCACCGCAGGGCATTCATGTTTGATCTAGTTTGTTACAGTTCCCTCAAAGTGCAGAGCATTATAGCAGCTGCTAAGGGGGGCCAATTCCACCAACTTATCTGAATTCATATTAACGAAGTCTCTTTTGGTGTAATGGTCAGGCGTGAGGAAATTACAGGAAATTAACACAGTTAGTTAGTTGTAGTTTATCTTCATTTAGTTCTGGGACTTCATATTTTAATTAGACATTTTGGTAAAGATTATATGAAGCTGTAACAAAAACAAAAATAAGTCCAATATGTAAACAAAAGATTTTTTTTTTGGTACTCTGGTCTGTTCAAACCTGTGATCACTAATCCGCTTAAAAGTGTGTACAATTCTGTTTGGGTCTAAAACGCAAAACACAAACAGTTACTTGATTAATAATCAAAATAAGTGACAGTGGGAAGGTGGTCGAATGAGGATTTAATTAAATTTTTTTTTTTTTTTTTTTTTTTTTTTTAGATGTTACTACATACGTATTTCATTTGAAATCAATCATGTGTATCTATTGTTTTTGAGGTTAATCTATGTTGATGATTACCATCACCTTCCAGAAGCTCTACAAGCTCACCAGGTATGACAAACATGTTGTTGATCTCGAGAGACAGAGAGAGAGGCACGGCTTATGTAAATCGCCACTATTTACCTGTGCCATGAGCTAAAGCCACCACACCTGCTCCTGGCAGGAGGCCAGACAGGAAGCAGTCTCAGTTCTCTGACCTCATCAGCAGATTTCCTTCAGCTCATCACAAGAAGAACACCGAACTTGTATTGTGAAACACTCCAAGAGAAAAAAAGCTAATCGTGACTTAAACAACAACCCAGGAGGACCAGATTTTTCATACATCTTACAGGTCATAAACACTGCCTACAGCCAAAAGGAGGAACCAGTCATCTAAAAATAAGCACAAAGATTTCCATCAGGAATGTTCCACTCCGTTGGAACCCATTATAAGAAAGCAGCTGTAAGTCTACCTGAAATTAAAGGTTGCTTTGCTGGTTAGTTCAGGTCCATGTAAATTTTTTCCTTTAACAATGATCATTTTCAAGATGCTCGTTTTTCTTTGTCATGATGGACACACACCAATCAACTCAACAGTAGCTCTTCTATGAGATCAAACCAGATGGACTTTTTCACACTTGGGTGCCAAGAACCCTGTGGCTGGATCACTATTTGTCCTTTTTTGGACCACTTTTGGTAGGTACGGACCACTGTATACCCTGAACTCCCCACAAGACCTGCTGTTTTTTGGAGATGCTGTGACCCAGATGTCAATTCATCAGTTTGGTCCTTGTGACAGTCACTCAGATCTTCATGCCTCAATTTTCCTGTATCCAACACATCAACTTTTAACTAACTGGCCTAATCTTTCCCATTCCCCCCGGACAGGTGCCACTATAAGGAGAAAATCAGTGTTATTCACTTCATGTTGTTTTGATGCAGTGGTGTATATATTTATTAGTCACTGTGCACAATAAATCTGTACCTCCATTTAGTGTCCAAAGGCCTGTGTCCAAATACTAGGCAAAACTTTAGCTCCACACACTCAAGTAGCATCTTGAACTCTGTGTCTACCCACAGAAATAACATACCTATCATGACTAACTTTGATCCTGTAGAGACTAGAACTCTTGAGGAAATAGTGCCTCATCTTAAACCATCTACAAGTTCCCTGGACATTCTACCTAAAGACTTTTAAAAACATGTTGCATATTGTGAATGGCACTCTGATCTCAGGCATTTTTCCGACACTGCCAGTAAAACCAGTTATTAAACCACTTCTGAAGAAGCGTAACTTGGACACTTCTGCCCTTAAACGTTATGAACCCAACTATAATAATAGAGTAACTATTCTGACGTAAATAGTTTCTTTGATGACTATCAGTCGGGTTTCCATCAACATCATAGAACAGAAACTGCTCTTCTTAAGAGACAGAATGATGTTCACCTGAATATAGATGCAGGTACATTAACTGTAGTGGTGCTGCTAGATCTGAGCGCAGCCTTTGATACTGTTGACTACGTCATTCTGCTTGACTGACTTGAACACATTGAAAACTGGGTTGGGCTATCAGATTCAGCCCTTAGTTGGTTCAGGTTGTACTTGGACGGCAGGGGTTATTTTGTCTCAGTCGGCACTTGTTAAGAGGAGAAACCCGCTATGCCACATGGGACTCCCTCAGAGTTCAAGCCAAAACCAAGAAAAGAGAGCACACCACTCTGATTCTCAGGTCCTTGCACTGGCTCCCACTTCAGCACAGTATTTTTTTCAAGAGCATTACATGAGGAAGCAGCTTGATGGGGCTTAATGCAAAACAACACAGGAAGACTTATGTTGTTTAATTAAGTGTCTTACATTAAGATCCACAGAAACATGTTATAAGAAAGCTTATGTGATTATGTAATTATGTAACAAATTATGTAAAGAAAAACAAGTAATTTTCCTGAACGATATCTAAATGAATCAATGTAGTTGTTGTTAAATATTCCCTGTATTTTTTAAGTCACAAGAGATGATTTCTTGTGTTTTATTGTTCAGTACATCGTTTATTTTCAGATTGCTCAGAATTAATATTTGAAGAGTTTGTATAATTTTAACATGAGCTTAAAGGGTACCTTAGCATGAAAAACAGAGTGCATCAGTGTGACTTCACTGAAGAAAAACCCAAGTATAAACATAAACATATATAAACATTAAGCTCATGGTACTCCCTTTAAGCTCACTTACATGGACTGAAAATAAATCCGACACTGGCTCTTTTAGGACTTTTGTTTTCAATTCATGTTTTAAAAAATGAGCAATACATTATTTTCACAGATTTACAGTGACAAAACCAAAGCGGAATTATTGCTCCTGCACCAAAACGAAAGAGGCATGTCGTCTTTATCAAGAGACTGATTAACACCCGTTTCCCTCAAAACTGTTAAATAATTGTAATTATGAAGGTGATCATGCATATGCCTCTCAATATGATATTAATGCATGTTAATGCTTTTAGGCCTAATGCTGTTTGACTGTTCTGACTTTCATCAAATACAAAATAACAGTAACAATGAAATTATTTAAACACTGTAACTTTCAAATAATCTAATAGAGACTGCGCATAATTTTCCTGTATAAATGCAGTTCATTTGCTTTTATATGTTTTAAAGTTAAACTTTTTCAATGCAACACATACAATATGATACTTCGTGTTAAAGGTCACAAGAGTAAAAAAAAAAAAAACATTAAGTAAATACAAAAAAATTGTGAGCTTGTGAGCTTATATGGAACAGTGGTGTTCTTAAAGGGTACAACATGCACCCATTAAGCACAGACCAGACTTTTTGCATTTAAAGCTGTACATATTTTTATATGTATTAACTTAATTTCCTTGTGAAAATAATGCCTTTTACTTATAAATTGTTCAACCAAAGATTTGGGTGAGCTTAATTGGTACATTTACCCTAATATTTCCTATCCATTACATACAGCTCATATGAGCATTTTTCTGCAGAAACGGCTGTTTTGAATTGTCACAAAAAACAGCTAATTTACGAATATGGACCAGTATGCAACTCAGAAAATAGTCTATTTACAAAAATAAATAATTACAGAAAAATGAATCAAACAGTTAAGCCATTTTCTCATAACAGTAACAAAAATGTCTAATAAATACAGTGAGTTTGGTCTTTGGCGGTAGACATCCACTGACCAGGCCAAAGAGTCACAATTACAAACCTTTCGGTCCTTTCTAGAAACACTTTGCGTCCTCGCATCAAATAATCGACTGGCCATAAACTGAGCGTTTACCAGCGCAGTGCATCGATGTACAGAGCTGGAATGGCTCCAACAGCGAAACAAGAAAGTGGCATGTAATGATTTTCTTTCACATTCAATGCATCTCAAAACTGTAATGGCCTCTAGAGCAACCAATGAACACATTCTCTTGCGCCTCCCCATTCAATGGCAATCACAACTGCATTTGTTTGGCAGTTACACACTATCTACTCTTCTTATGCACTTAAGTGCCCAGGATTTAAAGGTCTTGTATTGAACACTCATGTTCAGTACGAACACACACACAAACACACACATTGTTGAACAAACGAGTATTGCTCAACCGACAGGAAGAACAGGATCTGGACTGGTCGCCGTGTGTGAGCACAAGTGATGCATGCACGTACGACATGCACAGACAAACACATCTCACACACACACACACACATACACACACAAATACACACATGAAAACTAGGAAGCATAAATAAAATCACAAATGCATACCTGAATCATGACCGGTTCATGCAACTGTGCATTAACAAGCACCCAATCTCAGTTGTCTGGGTACAAATACAAATATATATATATATATATATATATATATATAATTATATATTTTTTTTTGTTTGTTTGGGTGGTTTTTTGTTTTGTTTGCACTGCAACACTGAACCAGTTTTCACTTCAATGTAGGTTCAATTTATGAACACTCAAACATGTAAACAAAAATCATATGGGTTAAAAAAAAAAGTCTCTTAGGACATAAATGTGTATATGTATATAGTTTATGGACAAGCAGTAAAACAGAAATGCAAGACTTACAAAAAGGTCAAAAACAGTACAATAGCTTTTTCTGACTCAACATCGGGAAAACCTTTTGCAACAGAAGGAAAAACAAAGACTGATCAAAATACATTACAGGAACAAGGGCTTCTGACAATGTTCTGACATTCAATCAGCATTCAGTGCTCTGGAGCTCCAGGACATACTGCAGAAAGCCAACATACTACTATCAGTAGTATGTTGTACAGAAGGAATCTGACAGTAGTATGTTGGCATGCTGCAGTATAACCTGGAGGTTTAGAGCACTGAAAACCTGGATATACTGTAAAAAAAAAAAAAAGGGGTATTGATGGCTGATTGAATGTCAGAATATTGTCAGAAGGCCTTATTACTCTAATTTATTTTGAACTGCCTTTGTTCAAAATAAACAGTAGGAATCCATTGTGGAAATGCAGCTGCCCAAACCTCACAGTAAAAGGCAGTGGTCCAGATACAGAATGTTAATCTGGGTCCTGAGGCATTACTGCACTGCCAATGGACACTTTTTGGTTGAAAACATGGCGCATGTTTTCGTCTGTCCCGTCTGTGTGAGCCGAGAGCACAACAGCATTACTCAGTAAAAGAGACTGGCAAAGAATTCCAGAAATTCCCCACTGCATGCTGACCGTTCCTCAGATGGTCCAGCTGAGCAGCCATGAGAGGTCTGACCAATCGCACAAATTATAGTAAGAACACAGGTCACACATCCCAGCACCACTATTTTCAACAACTCTGAAAAGCATTTACGTTTAATTTAATAGATCATTTATCTTCTAATTACCATCATATGGACCTTTTAATATGTTAACATGGCTCTTGTGATTTTGTTTTTCAAGTGTACTGTAGATATCACGCAATAAAATTTATGTATTTTTTGTTGTGCTGATATCAGGGATGCCATTTAGACATTTAGACCACTCTTATTTTTGGATGAAAATAGATAAAAATGGTGCTTTCAGTTTTAATACAAAAGACAAAACAACACACATACATACATATATACAGACACAGAGTTCACTTGATGTTTCAAACTTTGTTTTTGTAGCTCTGCCATAAGTGTGAAGTTAATGTACACCTCTGCTCACCTAACAACACAGAGCTAACAACACAGAGCTAACACAGAGGTCACCGTTCTTATATTATAATAACACAATAGCAATTTAAGGAAATTAAAACACTTTTTTAAAACATGCCTAATTTTCCAAATAATCTGAAGTAATAAGACGTCTAAAAATAAAGGGGGAAAAAATCTATGCTACAGTCTATATGGAACACGTAAATAAGAAGTATTTAGCTTGCTAAAAGGGGTTAAAAAAAAAACTCACTGCAGTTTTGTGTGTTTTTCCACCCTAGGTTGTTCGCAATACTAAAAAAAAAAAAAAACTAAAGCCAATTTATCATTTTTATTGTGTCTCTCCAAAGTGTAAACAACAGCCTAAATGCATTGCACGCGAAAGTCCTGAAACACAGTTGATTGTTGTAATGCTGGTCAACAACTCGTCATGCACAGCACTGACCAGATGAGCTGCTCAAGGACGTTGAGCACTGATCAGTTGACTGCATGCCAAAAACACTTCTCCTGGACAAAGCACAGTAAAGTTTTAACTTTTTTTCTCCCCTTTCCTAACCCAATAACACGCACGCAAACAAGAACACACACACACAATCTGTGTGTGGAGTCTGGGTTTGTCTGTGAGCAATCGAAACCCTGACACAGTTAAGCGTAGCCTTTAAACTAACGACCTTTGAAACACCTTCCACTCAACTAGCAGGGTGTGTGTGTCTGAGTGTGTGTGGTGTATGAGCACTTTCCTAAGACGCACTTGATTTTTTTTTTGTTGCATTTCCCTGTTGCTCGTACCAGGCATCATAAAAAGTGCAGTCCCGCATTAACACAACACAGCACAGCACACAGTGTGAACAATGTCAAACTGTCCTCGGCACGTAACCCGGGGAGCAGTGTGCAGGGACAGTCCCTTACTCAAGGGTACCTCAGTGGTGCCACTGGCAGGGCTGGGATTCGTACCCACAGCCTTCTGATCACATCGGAGGGGGAACTTCCTAACCACAAGGCCACCAACTGTCCTATTGTACAGAAACTGTGCTGGACTGTGCTGGGCACTGCAGACACAAATACATAAACAAAAACACATTTTGCCTCCTCAATGCAAGTTGATGATTAGCCAAGACAAGTTTGAGGTCTGAAGTTTGTTTCTATAGTTCTGAGCTGAAGTAGTAATGAGCACATATACCAGTGGTTTAACAATTTCACCACGATTCAGCTCGACAGTTCTCATGGTTTGATACAAGTAAGAAACTAAATCTCATTTCTACTTATTCTTTCTTAATCACGTACATTAACAAATGCTTGTTTCCTTCCTTCCCTCCCTTGTTTCCCTTGTCCCCTGTTGGAGTGTAACATGATGGAGTGCATGATTCAATATTCTCACAATTTTCAGAATTTGAATGAAGCTAAATAATACCTGTAATCAGTTCTAGCTAAATTTACTAACGAGACCAGAACTGGAAGTCTGGTGGGGTGGACAAGGGTGGGGATTGGTTGATGCATTAGACTGGATTGTTGTTTGGTGCTGGTTAAACACTAAGGAAAATGCAGTTGCATAAAATGGAACTAACAGAGTTATTCTCCGTGATGCACAGACACATTTTTGCAAAGATCGCAAGATCACGGTATTTCGATGCACTGTTGCTTCACTAGTGTAAACAATTAGGACAAGAATGATATTAAGTGCATTCTTACAAGTGCATCACACTTGCCTTAACCGTTTTCCATAAATGAAACAAAGAATATAGCATGACAGCAACCCATAATCTGATCTTTTATTTTTTTTTCAAGATGGATGTTTGTCCAAATTTCAGACACCAAATGTGTCTTGGTCGATTGACTATGACACATTTGTAAATACTGGTAAAGTATGGATGCCCCACCCAGGCAGACCATATTTAGAAACTGAGCTGCAAACAGTCCATTTTCAAATCATATATTTTGGTGGCCAATCAGGAAAGAGAATATTTAGATGTATCGGTCTTAAACGTCCAGTACCAGACTGTTTAACTGTAATGAACAAAAAGCATTTCAGTGTCTTTAATTGTTATAAATTGGCTAAAATCATTGTTAGATTACCTGAATACCTCGATTCCTCAAAATACCCATTAACTCACTTGGAGCTGTGTCAGAAACACTATTTTTTTAGAAGCTCATTTAAATATTGCAGCCTTCTATGATAACTATATTACAAAGACCATTTTGCAATATAACAAAGAAAAGATTGTTTATTGTGCCTGGACAACCATAAGGGAGCAAACAGAGCACATGCGTCAATCAGAGCTTACTCCCTGCATGTGAATTTCTTGGAAAACGCAGAGCCAAGGCCGTTCCTTTCACTGTTTGCACTGCGGCCTGCTCGCCTCTCATCAAACACCGCATCTATGTGAATGACATCACACAGTCCAGAGAAAAGAAGAAAATCAAGATAAGCTGTAGGACATCGGTTTATTTTGGAGATGTAGTGTTCAATTGCATTCTCACTTTGAATGGGGGATTACACTATATGGACCCAAGTGTTCAGACATACCTCTTTTTCAGTTTGGGCTAAGCCCCTTACTTCCAGAGAAGTATTAAGCTTCAGCCAACCAAGACATTTTGGACAAGGCCATGCTTCCAACTTTGTAGACACAGTTTAGGGAAGAACATTTTCCATTCCAGCAGAACCGTGCACCCTGGTTCAGTGTGGAAGTACTTGACCGGCGCACACAGAGCCCTGACCTCAACCCAATTCAACACCTTTAGGATAAACTGGATCAAAGATTGCTAGCCAGGCCTTCTCGTCTATCATAAATGCTCAACAGAGTGAATGAGAACAAATTCCCCACAGAAAGACTTTCAAGAAGAGTGGACGCTGTTGCAGCTGCAAGAGTGGGCCAACTCCAAATTAAAGTCTATTTGATTATAATCTATTTGAATGCAAGGTCATTAAAAATCCCTGAAATCACTGCTCTACACTCCTGTCTGGAATAGTCAGGCGTCCCAATACGTTTGTCCATATTGTGCATGTTTTGGAAGACCTTGGCATGACAGGTGCAAAGCAAACAGTGGTATGTATAGACTAAAATCTCCAGTTTTACAGGTAAATATACTGATAATATGGAAATAACTTAATTTGTAATACTTAATGATGAAGCAGCCTGACAGTCACCCACCCCTGGATATCTCTGAAATCACTGCTTTACACTCCTGTCTGGAACTTGAAGCTAATTTGCATAAAAGTTCATATCTACCCTAAATCACTTTTATTCGCCTTTAAGTCTCAAACTAAACGACCTAGTCGACAAGACAGACTTTTAAAAAGCATTTTTCGACTTTTCAGATACATTAAAGGGCTTGTGCTGTCAGTCAGAAAGTGGCAGAGCCAGTTTGTGGACACGCTCGAGTAGAAACTCAGAGGAACTCACTAAAAATGTCCAATATTCACTCAGAAACTCAGTCAAAGTTTGTATTGGGAACTAAAAGATTCTAGGTTTGACTGTGAGACTTGTTTTGAAGGCGAAGGTCTGATCTGGAGGAGTGTTTTGGTGAGGAATGTGTCGGTTTGACCCACCTTCTCTCCCCGCGGCTCTCGCCACCACGGCCCCGAGCAGCAGCACCCACACCGGGGGAAAACTTCTCCGCAGAGCCTCCATCGGTACACCACCGCGCTTCAGTCCATAATCACCCACTCACTCAGCTCCAGAGGTCAACTGGGAGTTTAGGGAAAATCCTAAATAATCCAGTGGTGTATTTTCTCCTCGGCCTGTTTCAAATCTTCACAACTTCCTGAGCCTCAGACTGAGAGTAAACTCCACTCTGGCAGTTCAGGAACGCGCTTCCCCCAGGCGCGCTCCCAGGCACTGGAACGAAAGGGCGGGACTTGCTCGTAGGCTCCTCCTGTGCAGGGATTGGCTACTGGTGCCAGCTTTTGATAAATATTAAAGACTTGGCAACGGCAGTAACACAAATGATCCATTCACAAACCAAGAGGTGTGTTCCGACACCCAATCACAGCAAAGAAGTTGAGGACTTAATTAACCCTAGTGCAGGGGAGGAATTGCGAGAAAGAAGGAGCGCGGTTTGGCCTTTTACAGGCTACTCTTTTACAGGCGATAAATAATTACTTTCCAGTGGCAGTGATACAAATTATCCACTCACCAAGTAGGAGGTGTGATCCGTCAGCCAATCATAGCAAAGCAAGAGGGGAATCAACCATTCCGAGGGTGTAATTATTAGCGGATCCCAAAAGACAGTCTCCTCCCACTGAGCATTGTTTGATTGTTTGTGCCTGCTTGTGATAAATAATAGCTACTTTCCAATCGCAGCGAAACAAATTATTCACTCACAAAGCAGGTGTATCACAGCCAATCACAGAAAAGGAGGCGAGAAATGAAACCAGTATTTTTCTATTGTTCATCCATTGTACTATGTGGCACCACTCAGTCACTGTATACATTCATTGGACAGTATTTGCACTAATCCGTACTTAATTCCTATTTTAATTTATTGCTGCTTGTTTTACTTCATTTTATTCTTATTTTACTTTATTTTATTTTATGCCTCCCTTGCATAATCTAGCATCAAGCCAGGTTGTCTTTTAACTATATGGTGTCCCGAAAAGCTACGTATGTGACAAATAAAGCTCTTGAATCTCTTGAATTTCAATCCCAGAAGATGCACTCCCAATCATAGTAACGGAGGGGCGGGGTTGCGAAACAAATTATCCACTCACAAAGCAGGAGGCGTGATCCACCAGCCAATCACAGAAAAGTAGAGGAATTAACCAAAGAGTAGCGCAGGAGCGTCATTATCAGCCAATCCCAGAGCTGGAGGTGGGATTTGACTCGGGTCATTCAGCATTTGGGTCTCATTGTGATTGTGCACTGGACTAATTGAGTGGGAAATTAAATCTGGTCTGGACACTTTACTCACGGGCAACTGAACAGATTATTTTCGGACATCGGAGAAGCCTAGTTTGTGACCTGTTTGTCAAGAAGTCTGACACGCACGCACACACGCACGCACGCACGCATACACGCGCGCGCGCACACACACACACACACACACTCACAATACAAAGTTTTGGAACACAATAAGATTTTCCTCATTTGCTGGTTACTCACTTAATATTGACAAAAATTAGACGCAACTTTACAAACAAATAAATGTACAGTATGATTATTATTTGAGTTCCAGAAAATTATTTTTATTAATCACAGTGTTGGGAGTAATGCGTTACAAAAGTAATGTATTACAGTAACGTATTACTTTTTGCTGTAACGCAGTAGTGT